>SJYC01125318.1:0-96385 GCA_006408675.1 Madoqua kirkii | reverse complement strand
GGTGCGGGTGGGGGGGGTGGGGGGGTGGATTCTTTACCACTGTGCCACCTGGGAAGCCCCCTCTTTCACTTAGTCACACGCATTTAAGGTGCCTCTATGTCTTTTCATGGCCTTTATAGCTCATTTTATTCTGACTTTCTGGAGCTGGTCCTCAACAAGGGTCCTTCTGCTCAGTATTATTCGAGCAGCCAGAATGAGATCGAGTTTGGTTTAGAGGCAAAGGAAAGGCTAATCCTTAAATCAAAGGGTGGAGAGGTACAAGCTTGTGCACTAGAAATACACGCCTCTCAAACACGCCACGGGCAGGGCAGCTTTGTAGGGTTTTTGTCCACACGGAGGGAGGCGGAATTCTTGCCCAGCGGGTGCCACTGCGGTACTCCCCACTGTTCAGATCAAAATGTGGAGCTCAGTGCTGCTGCACCTGGCCCAGGGTCGCCATTTAGAGTGAGGAGCCCGGAGCAGTGCTTCTGCGCACGGCCCGCTGCCGCCATCTTGAAATGAGGTGCCGTGTGCATGATCTCCGCACACAGCCCGCCAAGCTCTGACGTGTAGGGAGCAGCCACTTTGCACTGGGAACCCTGGTCTGAAGTGCCAGTTAGGGGGCTTCTGCAGGCAGTTTCC
The DNA here is from genome assembly GCA_006408675.1 of Madoqua kirkii. Taxonomy (NCBI): domain Eukaryota; kingdom Metazoa; phylum Chordata; class Mammalia; order Artiodactyla; family Bovidae; genus Madoqua; species Madoqua kirkii. The sequence goes on along the minus strand of SJYC01125318.1, from coordinate 95,764 downwards.
TGTGAGCCAGTGAAACCAGACTAAACGCAAAGGAGAAAAAAAGGTTAGACTCGACTTTATTAGGCAGATTCTGTTTTGATTTCTCAGACATTGTTAATGGACTTTGCCGGTGAGTTTCTTCTTAGTACTAAATAATATTCACTTGCCTGGATGTACCACAGTCTGTTTATCACTTCTGAAGAACATCTTGACTTCTTCTGAAGTTTTTGCAATTATGAATAAGGATCCTGCTGTAAACATCCTTGTGCAGGTTATTTTTTTGTGTGGACATACATTTTTTAGCTCCTTTGGCTAGATACCAAGGAGCATGATTGCTGGGTAGTGTGGTAAGAGTTTATTAAGTTCTATAAGAAATCACCAGACTTGCTTCCAAAGTCAGTGGTACCACGCCTTCTCACTGGCTCTTCAGGTGTTGCTGTGTTCCAGATTTGGGCTGTTCTCACAGGTGTGTAGTGGTATCTCATTGTTATTTTAATTTGCATTTCCCTGCCGACAGTTGATTTGGGGCATCCTTTTGTGAGCTGATTTGCCATCTGTGTATCTTCGGTGAAGTCTCTGTTAAGGTCATTGGTCCATTTTTTACCTTAGTCTGTGAAACAGACAGTGATGGGATTGATGGAGGGGAGGAGAAGATATTAAAGATGTGTTGGGGGACAGAATTGACAGGACCCGGTGACTGAGTGGCTGAAACTGCTGGTGCATAAGGAGGAGCAAAAGGTGAGATTTGAGTTCTTTCCAAAGTGAGTGGATGGACAGTGGTACTTCTGGGAGGAAGAGGAGGCCGGGTACAAAAAGTCCTCTGAGGATGAGCACAGAAATGAGTCTGGGTGTCTGTGTCAGTGAGACACCTGTGCAGAGATGTCCACTCTCCTGTCCAGTTCATGATCAGTTGCTTATCTTCATGATCAGTAGCTGGTGCTGCTATGGGGCCGTTCTCACTCTGGGGAGGTGTTTATACTTTGATGCAAAACCTGCATCCGTATGATGTATACCTTACTTCTGTCGTGTGGCTCCATTAACAAGTGAGAAGTCTCCATCCTTTTAAAACCTTCACAGAAAAGTCTTCTCACCTGCTACAGTCTCCAAGAAGTAAGCCTGCAAAGTTGCTATATATGGTTGTTGTCACTCAGTTGTGTCTGACTCTTCGTGACTCCATAAGCCGCAGCATGCTAGACTTCCCTGTCCATCACCAACTCCGAAGCTTGTTCAAACTCATGTCCATTGAATTGGTAAAGCCATCCAACCATCTCATCCTCTGTCCTCCCCTTGTCTCACCTTCAATCTTTCCCAGCGCCAGGAGCTTTTCTAATGAGTCAGCTCTTCGAATCAGGTGCCACAGGATTGGAGTTTCGGCTTCAGCATCAGTCTTCTAGTGAATATTCAGGGTTAAATTTCCTGTAGGATTGGCTGGTTTGATCTCCTTGCAAACCAAGGAACTCCGGGTCTTTTCCAGCACCACAGTTTGAAAGCATCAGTTCTTTGGCGTTTAGCCTTCTTTGTGGTCCAGCTCTCACATCCATACATGATTACTGGAAGAGCCATAGCTTTGATTCTACAGACCTTTGTCAGCAAAGTGATGTCTCTGCTTTTTAACATGCTGTCTAGGTTGGTCATAGCTTTTCTTCCAAGGAGCAAGCCTCTTTTAATTTCATTGCTGCAGTCACTGTCCACACTGATTTTGGAGCCCAAGTAAATAAAATCTGTCACTGTTTCCATCCCCCCCCCCCGCCCCTATTTGCCAAGAAGTGATGGAACCAGATGCCATGATCTTCATTTTTTGAATGTTGAGTTTTAAGCCAGCTTTTTCACTCTCCTCTTTCACCTTCATCAAAAGGCTTTTTAGTTCCTCTTTACTTTTTGCCATAAGGATGGTGTTATCTGCATATCTGAGGTTATTGATATTTCTCCCATCAGTCTTGATTCCAGCTTGAATTTTATCCAGCCCAATGTTTTCACATGATGTACTCTGCAGATAAGTTAAAAAAGCAGGGTGACAATATAAAGCCTTTATGTACTCCTTTCCCAGTTTTGGATATGTTTCTTTATGATATGTTCTATTTTTCTGTCTGGTGTGCTTCCCTGGGGGCTCAGACAGTACAGAATCCGCCTGCAATGTGGGAGACCTGGGTTTGATCCCCGGGTTGGGAAGATGCCCTGGAGGAGGGCATGGCAACCCACTATAGTATTCTTGCCGGAAGAATCCCCATGGACAGAAGCCTGGCCGGCTACAGTCCATGGGGTCACAAAGAGGCGGATGGGGCTGAAAAACTCAGCACCTGTGGTCACTCGTGCCCTCTAGTGGCCAGTGGTGGCATAGCGTGGGGCTGAGTCCTCACTTGGCCTCTCCTGAATTCTTTCCCAGAAAGATTTTATCCCAGGGTCTTCTGATCAGTTCCATTTTTTTTCCTTCCAGAATCTCCCTCACTCCCACCTGGTCCCACCATCAAATTAAGTTTGTCACTGAAGAGATACCCAGTGTCTAGTGGCACAGGAAATCAGTGACTCACAAAATAGGAAGACACCTTGCAAATCACATAATCCAACTCCCTTCTTTTATACCTGAGGACCTCTAAGGGATTTTAACAGCCTCCTAACTTGGCTGCTGCGTCCATATACGTGCTCTGCAGTCTGTTTCCACACAGTGGCCAGGCAGATGAGATTATGTCCGTCTCTTGTTTATGATCATACCATGGTTTACTTTTCACCCTTGGAATAAAATCAGAATTATTTTCAATATGGCCCTTCATGATTTGGCTCCTTTCTACTTTTCTAAACATTTTCTTATAGAAGTCTCCTCCTTATTTTCTGATTGAGCTGGACTTCCTTCTATTCATCAGAAGTGCCTAACACTCTCCTACCTCAGGGCCTTTGCATATGTACTTCCCTTTCCCCTATCCTTTCGTCTCAGCTTAAAGGTCACCTCTCAGAGAGGCCTTCTCTGTCAATCTCTATAACAGCACTCTGTGTATTGCCCCAGTCCATGAGTTTTTGTCCATTATCTGCCTCCCTTTACCAGATGATAAGCTCCCCCAGGGCCTGCAGTGGAAGAAATTACAGAATGAATCTTTAATGAACATTAGAGTTGGTCAAAAAACATAATGCTTCTAAAGGTGGTGAATTCCCGCCAGTGTAAGGTTGACCAGAGTTCCTGAAGAAAAGACTGTTAAATAATCTCTAAGGTCCCTTCATCTCTATTTGTAAACTTTTCTATCCAGTATTTGAAAGAAATGGAAGATGTTCAGATCCAATAATTGCTCAGTAGCTTGTGTTGGACTAACCCTGTCATGGATGATGATAATAAATTTTGGATAAAGTATTTGAAAGAATCTAATAGAGACTTTTGGAGAGAAAAAGTAGGTGGGATCTGGAGGAGATTTAACCCTTGAAAAAAGGCACCTGCCCCCACTAAGTGAGACTCACATTGATGTGGCTCTTCTCTATAAAGCACTCCCCAGTCTATATGGCAGGGAGAAGCTAGCACCAGAGCAGGAAGCTGCAGTTTTAATTGATTTGACAGGAAGCAGGCAGAGTCTGGGGCTTTCCAGGTGGCACTAGTGGTAAAGAACCTGCTTGCCAATGCAGGAGAGTAGGAGACATGGGTTGATCCCTGGGTCAGAAAGATCCCTTGGACCAGGGCCTGGTAACCCCTCCAGTATTCTTGCCTGGGAAATCCCACAGTGGAGCCTGGTGGGCTATAGTCCACAGGGTCTCAAAGATTTGGATGGGCCTGAAGCGGCTTAGCAAGCACACATGCAGAATACAGGCTTTCACAGCGGCTAGAAAATGAGGAAATCTAAGGAGATGTCCCCAGTCCCCGCTCCCAATAAGATCAGCTGAGGCCTCTGTGAAAACTGTGTCCCAGTTCAACTCCTCCTTCTGCCCATTTGTGCTTTTCATGCTTGCAGTTATTAAAAAGAAACACTCTCCAATAAACTTTCTGCTTCCAAGTCATCCTGGCAGAGTCAGTTTCCAGCGGAACTTGACTTAACAACAGTCTAACTGATGTCTATAGAATGTTGTACCCAGCGACTGTAGAATACAAGTTCTTTTCAAGTGAAAATGAAGCATTCATCAAGATAGACCGTGGTGAGTCATAAAATTAATCTGAGTGGATGTCAGAGATGTTGAAGTATTAAACCCCTATAGATAGTGTTCATTAATCATAAGTGAATCATACTAAAAGCAATAACATTACAATATCTGAAAAAGCACTGCAGTGTGAAAATTAAAGATATGTTTAAATAACACATAGGTCAAAAAGAATTAGAAATAAGAACAATTTTAATTGAATGATAATGTAAATATAACATGTCAGATTTCTGGGTTCAGCTAAAGTGGTGCTTGGAGGGAAATACATTGCTTTAACTGCTTGTAGTAAAAAGAAGAAAGGTTTAAAATTAATGGTATATTTCCATCTTAAGAATGTAGAAAAAAGAGGAAATTAAAAATCTTAAACCCAAAGTAAGAAGAGAGGAAGTAATAAAAAGCAGATATAGGTGAAATAGAAAACAAATAATAGAGGAAATATAAAAAGCTGTGAGTTGTTTCTTTAAGAGATTAATGCAATTTATAAATTCTTAACACTGATTAATCAAAAAGAGAAAAAGGAAATGACTACTATCCGGAATATCAGGGGAAATCACTACAAATCTTGCAGAAAATGAAATGTTAATAAATGCTATGAACAACTTTATGCCAATAAATTATACAATTAAAATGGACAAGTTGTTTAAAATCATATATTGCCAATATTGAAATAATAAGAAACAGAGAATATGAATAGATTTATAAAAGCATTTGAGGTAGTTGTTAGAAACTTTCCAACAAAGAAAAAATCAGCCCCAGATGGCTTCACTGTTGAATTCTGTCAATAAATTAAGGGGGAAAAGAACCCCAATATTACACAAACTTTCAGAAAATTGAAAAGGTAGGGACACTTGGGAATATATTTTGTAAGGTCAACATTATGCTGTTATCAAAACCTGGCAAAGACATTCACAAAAAAGAAAATCACAGACCAGATTTCTCATGAATATGGACGTAAAAAATCTTCGACAAAATATTCTTGGCTTGAACCCAACGTTATATAAAAAGGGTAATTCACTATGACTAAGTAGGATTTATTCTAGGAATGAAAGATTGGTTTAACATTTGAAAATCAATTAACTCATCACATTAAGCAAATACGTGATTTCTAAAAACCTTGTTGTTCAGTTGCTAAGATGTGTGTGACTTTTTGTGACCCCACGGACTGCAGCACGCCAGGCTCCCCTCTTCTTCTCTGTTTCCCAGAGTTTGCTCAAATTCGTCTCCATTGAGTCAGTGATGCTATCTAAGCATTACGTCATTCTCTGCCACTTTCCTCTCCTTTTGCCTTCGGTCTTTCCCAGCATCAAGGTTTTCTCTAATGAGTCAGCTCTTTCCATCAGGTGGCCAAAATATTGGAGCTTCAGCTCCAGCATTAGTCCTTCCTGGGAATATTCAGGATTGATTTTTCTTTAGGGTTGACTGGTTCGATCTCCTTACTGTCCAAGGGACTCTCAAGAGTCTTCTTCAGCACCACAGTTTGAAAGTATCAATTCTTCGGCACTCAGCCTTCTTTATGGTTCAACACTCACATCCATACATGACTACTGGAAAAGCCACAGCTTTGACTATCCAGACCTTTGTCAGCAAAGTGAAGTCTCTGCTTTTTAACATTCTGTCTAGGTTTTTCATAACTTTCCTTCCAAGCAGCAAGTGTCTTTTAATTTTTTGGCCGCAGTCACCATCAGCAGTGATTTTGGAGCCAAGAAAATAAAATCTGTCACCGTTTCCACTTTTTCTCTTTCTATTTGCCGTGACGTGATGGGATCAGATGCTATGATCTTTGTTTTTTGCATGTTGAGTTTTAAGCCAGCTTTTTCACTCTCCTCTTTCACCTTCATCCAGAGGCTCTGTAGTTCCTCTTCACTTTCTGCCATAAGAGTGGTATCATCTGCATATTCGAGGTTGTTGATGTTCTCCCAGCAGTCTTGATTCCGGCTTGTGATTCATTCAGCCCAGCATTTAGCATGATGTACTCTGCATATAAATTAAACAGAGTGACAATTTACAGTTTTGTATTACTCCTTTCCCAATTTTGAACCAATCTATTGTTCCATGTTCTGTTCTAACTATTGCTTCTTAACCTGCATACAGGTTTCTCAGGAGACAGGTAAAGTGGTCTGGTTTAAGAATTTTCCACAGTTTCTTGTGATCTACACAGTCAGAGGTTTTAGCATAATCAGTGAAGCAGAAGTAGATTTTTTTTTTTCTGGAGTTTCCTTGCTTTCTCTGTGATCCAACAAATGCTGGCAATTTGATCTCTGGTTCCTCTGCCTTTTCTAAATCCAGCTTGTATATCTGGAAGTTCTGAGTTTACATACTGTTGAAGCCTAGCTTGAAGGACTTTGAGCATAACTTTACTAACATGAGAAATGAGCACAATTATACAGTAGTTTGAACATTCTTTGGCACTGCCCTTCTTTGGGATTGGAATGAAAACTGACCTTTTCCAGTTCTGTGGCCACTGCTGAGTTTTCCAAATTTGCTGGCATATTGAGTACAGCATTTCAACATCATTTTTTATGGTTTGAAATAACTCAGCTGGAGTTCCATCACTTCCTCTAGCTTTGTTTGTAGTGATGCTTCCTAAGGCCCACTTGAGCTCACTCCAGGATGTCTCGCCCTAGATGACCAGCCCGAGGATGACCAGACCATCATGGTTATCTGGGTCGTTAAGACTTTTTTGTATAGTTCTTCTGTGTATTCTTGCCAACCCTTCTTAATCTCTTCTGCTTCTGTTAGGTCTTTACTGCTTCTGTCCTTCATCATGCCCATCCTTTCATAAAATCTTCCCTTGGTATCTCCAATTTTCTTGAAGAGATCTCTAGGCGTTCCTGTTATATAGAAGTCCTCCTCTGCTTCTTTGTGTTCACTGAAGAATGCCTTATCTCTTCCTGCTGTTCGCTGAAACTCTGCATTTAGTTGGGTATGTCTTTCCTTTTCTCCCTTGCCTTTGGCTTCTTTGCTTTGCTCAGTTATTTGTAAGGACTCCTCAAACAACTGCTTTGCCTTTTTGCGTTTCTTTTTCTTTGGGATGGTCTTGGTCAGTGTGTCTGGTACAGTGTGAAGAACCTCCATCCATAGTTTTTCAGGCCCCCTGTCTACCAGATCTGATCCTTGAATCTATTTGTCACCTCCCCTGTACAATCACAAGGGATTTGATTTTAGGTCATACCTGAATGGCCTAGTGGTTTTCCCTACTTTCTTCAATTTAAACCTGAATTTGCCATAAGGAGCTCATGATCTAAGCCGTAGTCAATCATCTTAATTATTTTAGAAAATGACTTCACAAATTCAGCATCCATTTGTGATAAAAACTCTAAGCCAACTAAGAGTACATGGGAACTGTCCCAACCACTGTGGGAGAGTTTTGGACAGTTTCTTAAAAAGTGAAACATATGCCTGCCCATGACCTAACAAATTAACTTCTAGATATTTTCCCAAAGAAAAAGTCAGTCTCTCAACCAGCCTCTCTCTCTGTCTCTTCACCCCAGCCTTTCCCCCCCCTTTTTTTTCTCTCCACAAAATTACTTAAATAAAACATCCTCGCTGCTACTGCTAAGTCACTTCAGTTGTGCCTGACTCTGTGTGACCCCATAGATGGCAGCCCACCGGGCTCCCCCATCCCTGGGATTCTCCAGGCAAGAACACTGGAGTGGGTTCCCATTTCCTTCTCCAATGCATGAAAGTGAAAAGTCAAAGTGAAGTCTCTCAGTCATGTCCGACTCTTAGCAACCCCATGGACTGCAGCCTACCAGGCTCCTCCATCCATGGGATTTTCCAGGCAAGAGTACTGGAGTGGGTCGCCATTACCTTCTCCTTAGAGCAGTTCTGTTCAGAATGCCCACCCCAAACTGAGAACATTTCAAACATCCCTCAAAAGGAGAATGTAGTAACAATATGTAGTTATTCATCTAGCAGAACACTACTCAGTGATAAAAAAGAGTGACTTGTTACATACAACATAGCTGAGTCTTGAAGCCATTATGTTGAGGGAAAGAAGCCATGCATAAAGGAATAATACACAATCACATTTATATAAAGTTCAGGAATAGGTAAAATTAATATATGATGCTAGACATCAGCAGAGCTTTTGCTGATGAGGACATGTGGATTGCTAGAAAGGGACACAGGAAAACTTCTGAGATGACTGGAGTATAATAGATCTTATGCCAGCATATACATGTATTAAAACTCCAAGAACTGTACACTTAGGGGCTGTGCATCTCTAAGTAAATTTTATCTCAGCAAAAACATAAAATAATCTCTAAGCACAACATAAAATTAAGTGGGGTTGAATTGCATGATTAAACCATCATTTTTCTCAGTGAGAAATTTTGATCTTAAATGAGTAATTTGGTTTTTTTAAACTTACTTTGCTCTGTTTGGAAAAGTACTTCATTTGTTTATTAACCTGCTAGGCTGTCCTGACAAGATTTCACACATTGGCTTACACAACAGAAATCTGTTTTCTCACAGTTCCAGAGGCTGGCAGTCTGAGGTCAGGGTGCCAGAATGGATGGTTTCTGGAGAGAGCTGTCTCCTTGGCTTGGCGACGGCTACCTCCCCATGTGTCCTCACATGGCCGAGGAATAGCAAACTCCTTCTCGTCTTTTTTTATGAGGACGTTAATGCTCTCACGAGAGCACCACCCTCATGGCCTCATCTAACCCCATTACCTCCAAAAGAACCCATCTCCAGATACCAGCATGTTACTGGTGAGGGCTTCAACATATGGATTTGAAGGACACAATTCAGTTCACAGCTGTATATATTCTAGAAAATCTGGAAAATACAGGTAACTGGAAAAAACAAAAACCCATGACGCAGATATAGTCACTCTTAACATCCTGATGTCTTTTTCTTTCCAAAGTTTTCTTATTTCAACTTTTATGTGGTTGTAGTCATTCTGAACCTATAATCTTATATCACGATCTTTTAAACAAAAAACATGAAATTTTTTCTGCGTGACTAAAATCCCTTTTTAAGTACCTCTTTTTAATAGCCACAGAAGGTTCCGCTGGATGTGCTGTAGTTTACATATTCATTATCCTGTGGTCAAACGTTGAAAGACTTTCCAGTATTCTGCTAGTGTAAATAATGCTGTGATAAATACATTTGTCCAAGAGGCTTTTTCTGTAACTTGGATTGCTTTCTTGGGGTAGAATTCCAGAAAATGGAAATTGTAGGTTAAAAGGGTGTGCTCTAATTAGATGTTGCCAAATTCCTTGCCAAAAAGATGTCCTCCTTTGCACTGCCCCCAGGAGCAGGGCAAGAAGGAGCTTTATCGGTTTGCTCTTAAGGGGCTGAGGTCTTTCCCACTAATGTGTTCTTGGCCTGTTTCCACAGGTGAAAAATAGACAGCTGTAGCTGACTTGTGTGGGACTCCCTTGGCTCTTCTGGCCCAAGACCCTACCACTCCCTCTCCCTGGCAGCCTGTGTTCTGAGCCTCACCTAGACAGCCCGGGTAGGAACAAGCCATCTCGTCCATCACAGCCATGAATTTCCTCCGGCGACGCCTCTCTGACAGCAGCTTTGTGGCCAACCTGCCTAACGGCTACATGACGGACCTGCAGCGCCCAGACAGCTCCACCAGCTCCCCTGCGTCCCCCGCCATGGAGAGGAGGCACCCTCAGCCCCTGGCAGCCTCCTTCTCCTCGCCAGGTTCCAGCCTCTTTAGCTCCTTCTCCAGTGCCATGAAGCAGACCGCACAGGCCCCCTCAGGGCTGATGGAGCCTCCGGGTCCCTCCACACCTGTTGTTCAGAGGCCCAGGATCCTGCTGGTGATCGATGATGCCCACACAGACTGGTAAGCAGCAGTCTGCAGGTGCCCCCACCTAAGGGCAGGAGAGGAGACGGGGCTTATCTCTCTTGGGGAAGAGAGAGGGGAAGAGCTGTGAGAGATCTGTGGTATCAGAGGCTGGCAGGAGAGAAGGACTTTAATGCCAGGCACCACAGCAGCTACTTTGTGCCACACTCTGTCCAAAGGGCTTTATATTTAAGGTCTGCAGTCTCTCACCTGCAAATCCAAAACCCCAAAAGCTCACTAGAAAATATTTTATAGCCCATTTTCTAGCAAAGCCTGATCTGAAGGAAAGTTAGACTGTAATAGTCTTTGTTGTACCACTCACTGTGCTTGTTCATATGATTTGCTGCTAACTTCTTAATACATTTGATATGGGGTACTGCCCAGGGCCCACAGGAAGTATTGTATAATATATGGTACTATATATAATATATGTACTATATTCAGTTCAGTTTAGTTCAGTCCAGTCGCTCAGTCGTGTCCCACTATTTGCGACCCCATGAATTGCAGCACGCCAGGCCTCCCTGTCTATCACCAGCTCCCAGAGTTCACTCAGACTCATGTCCATCGATCCGTGATGCCATCCAGCCATCTCATCCTCAGTCGTCCCCTTCTCCTCCTGCCCCCAATCCCTCCCAGCATCAGAGTCTTTTCCAATGAGTCAATTCTTCACATGAGGTGGCCAAAGTACTGGAGTTTCAGCTTTAGCATCATTCCTTCCAAAGAAATCCCAGGGCTGATCTCCTTCACAATGGACTGGTTGGATCTCCTTGCAGTCCAAGGGACTCTCAAGAGTCTTCTCCAACACCACAGTTCAAAAGCATCAATTCTTCGGCATTCAGCCTTCTTCACAGTCCAACTCTCACAACCATACATGACCACTGGAAAAACCATAACCTTGAGTAGACGGACCTTAGTCAGCAAAGTAATGTCTCTGCTTTTGAGTATACTATCTAGGTTGGTCATAACTTTTCTTCCAAGGAGTAAGTGTCTTTTAATTTCATGGCTGCAATCACCATCTGCAGTGATTTTGGAGCCCCCCAAAATAAAGTCAGCCACTGTTTCCACTTCCCCATCTATTTCCCATGAAGTGATGGGACTGGATGCCATGATCTTCGTTTTCTGAATGTTAAGCTTTAGGCCAACTTTTTCACTCTCCTCTTACTTTCATCAAGAGTCTTTTTAGTTCCTCTTCACTTTCTGCCATAAGGGTGGTGTCATCTGCATATCTGAGGTTATTGATATTTCTCCCGGCAATCTTGATTTCAGCTTGTGTTTCTTCTAGTCCAGCGTTTCTCATGGTGTACTCTGCATTACTTTCTTAATAATAGAAAGCTTTAAAAAATCTGAAATAACTGGTAAGTTGCTTAACCTCTTTGAGCTTCAGCCATGCTCCTTCATTGAGTGAGGTTGCTATGAGGGTAAAAGAAATCAACAAAAGTCCACAGTCCTTAATCTCAAGGGACCAGAGTGCCTGAGTTTGCATTCCTACTCTTCCATTGAATGGCAGTCTGGTTCCAGAATCTGTCTTAACAGGACAGCAAAGGTGGGGAGAAATGATATCCCTTCCAGTCTCTTCCCAGGTGTGCCCCATCCTGATAGGAAGCATCCTGGCTGGGGGGCAGAGACTGGACACATGTGTGAAGGTCACTGTAGCAGTAGTTCCACAGGTAGTTACTGAGCACTGATTGAGTACAAATAACAGCCTTCAGTTTAGTTCAGGCGCTCAGTCATGTCCGACTCTTTGCGACCCCATGAACCGCAGCACGCCAGGCCTCCTTGTCCATCACCAACTCCCGGAGTTTACTCAGACTCACGTCCACTGAGTCAGTGATGCCATCCAGCCATCTCGTCCTCTGTCGTCCCCTTCTCCTCCCGCCCTCAGTCTTTCCCAGAATCAGGGACTTTTCCAATGAGTCAGCTCTCATAACAGCCTTAGGTACTCAGATAAGTAATGAACAGACCCTGCATGCAGGAAGCTGCATGCAGGTGGAAAAGAGGTCTCTATTTGAAATTTTTGGTAGAGAAGATACGTATTATCAGTCCAGTTGGAGACAAGGAATTTGCAGTCCAGGAAGTAAACCTAACTATGGAGACCCGGAGGCGCCCCATTTAGGGCAGTTCTGGCAATGGACCCATGGATGGCCCTGGGGGCTGGAGGGCAAGGTTTCCTGTGTGTGCCTCCGAAAGCCACCGCAGAGTAGGCACAGAACCAGCATCCAGTAAGCATGTGTTACATGAGCCAGTTACATGAGCTCAGTTCCCTGAGCATGCCAGTGCTCTCTTATTCTAACGTGGGTGTGTGTGCTCACATACATTCCTTGAAAAGTGAACTCAGGTTGGGAATGGTTGAGCCTGTACTTTGGAGTGGGAGGTAATTATAGTTTATAACATATTCAGTGCAGTCAACATTAAAGCATGTTCAGTATGTTCAGACTTTAGCCTTTATTTTCCTGCTATGGAATCACTTCGTCTTAACCAGGGTGGTTGGGTGCCTGGCCCCTGTTCTGATCCATTCTGAGTTGTTTTCAGTGATGCTGGAAGGGTCTTACATGGAGCTTGTTCGTCTCTGCCTGTGAGGTTATGCAGAGCACCATATTTCGGTTCTGCGCCACAGGGCCACAGGGTTGATTTCTGCAGAGGGTTTGATTTCACTCACCCCTGCCTGTGCAGTCCTGCTGCCTATCTCCCTGGTAGTCAGAACGCCCACATGGCTTTTGCAGTCCTCTGTTTCTCTTTAACCCAACTTGACCTTGATTTTAAGTTTTCTCTGTTGACTGCACCATCTCTGGTTCACTCAAGGTTTGCCATAATATAGTCTTGGGAAGGGGTATTTGTCAAAAACATTACTTTTTGTATGGATCCTGAGCCAATAAATGGCAGCAAGCTGAAGTGGTTAAGGATTCAGACTTCATAGCTATCTGGATTCAAATCTCTACCCCATACTAGCTGTATGACCTTTGAAAGTTACTGCACCTAAATGGTAAAATAGTAGTAGAGTTAATATATGTAAATACATTTGAAATCTGAATTACTATAAAAATGTTTAGGATGTGTCTAGTAGACAGTAAGTGCTATTTAAGTGCTTATTATTATTGCAGACTATTGTGACTTTTTGTACAATATTAATCTTCTTGACTGCAACCCCTGTAGGCATACTTATTTAATTTCTTTATGCTTAATATTAGGCAGAATAGATTAGGATTTATCTCCACTGTGCTATGGTTTTCTAATGGTCAATCTTCCCTACTAGCTCTCAGGTGATAAAGTGGAGTCTTACTAGTTAATCTCTGTCTGCGCCCCAACCCAGTGCCCATATGATGTGTAGTTTAGTGTAGGCACACAGCTGATGAGACCGAAATGCCATAAATGCCATAAATTACCTTAGCCAAGTGACGTTTGAATTTTGACTTTGGTCTTCAATCTCTCTAATCCACAGGAGTGACCAGTGTGGGAATTTTTAGTCTGTGCACCCTGGTGGGGGACACAGTTTTTGACTAGAGGAATTTCTCCCGGTCTGTTTCAGCCATGCTTCATGTGCCCACAGGCTAATTAGGGACTGAGAACAGCAGTCCACTTTTCTTGCCTCTCAGGGTTAAAAGTGGAACGGTGAGAAACTGAGCCTCATTATAATGTCACCTGAGAGTTAGCTGTGCATTCATTGGCTGTTTGTGACGGAGACTTCCAACCCACACATGACAGCTTCTCATACAGAACGCATTCTAGGTCTTTAAGAACTTGAGAACCTTTGCTGGCTGCCAAGAACCCCGATTTCTTCCCCCGCCAAGTTCCAGAAGGATACCTGTCGTCCTCCCATGCCAGGAGCGGCCAGCAGGTGGCGGGCTAGCCCTACTATCCCTGGCTAGTTTTGGCAGAGTCTGGCTGCCTCTGGGGTCAGCCCCCTGCCCAGTGCCTCCTTCATTGTGCAGACTGTCTCCTGAGAGGAAGAAGCTGTTGAAGAGGGAGAAGCCCGCTCACACAGCCCCTTTCTTTCTCCTTTGAGATGGTAATGAGAGGGGGAGATGATCCACGTCTGGACTGAGCGTGAACCCATCAGGAACAATGTGGCTCCCTTTTCTCCCTTGTCAGCTTTAGTTCCTTCTCTCTGTCACCCCTTTCCTGGTCCAGGACCCTGCTGCAGAATCAGGTTTCCTAGAGGGTGAGAGAGTTACAGGAACCTCCCCCTCTTGCTTCCTGACAGAGGCCAGCTTGCAGACTCTCGGAACCAGCCTGGGCCTCCCAAGGATGAATGACACCTGGCCAGTGGCCAGGGGGAAGCGAGGGAGAGGAGGACTGTCCATCTTCTGCGGAGACACAGAGGATCCCAAAGCCATCTTTACTGGAAAGAGGGACTAATGGCGGAGCATTTTGAGATCCCACGACCTTTTGGGGTTGCCCCAGAGGTCAGCCTGGCTACATCAGAGAGGTTGGGGAGCTTTGGGCCAGACTCACCCCCCAATAAGATCTGGGTCAGGAGTCCCTCTGAACTAAAGCTGGTACTGTCCTCTGGGATGATGGGCGATCAGTCAGGTTTGAAAACCACAAGGGAAAGGAGAAATACAGCAGATGGATTTCGGGCTCGTTTTCTGCAGCCCTCTCCACTCATTCTCTTGCCTATTTTCCAGCGCTTTGGTGTCAGTCCTGCAGTCTTGACCTTGCCTCCTGTATACCTTTCATGTTTCCACCAAAGTAACCTCTTTCCAAAGTCAGCTCTTGTAAGTTTACTCCCATGCCCCACCATGTGTCACCTTTTTAACCATTAGGTGGCGCATCATTGCCCTCAAGTCCAAAGTCAGCGTCGTAAGCATGTCTGCCCTCCCTCTAGGTCTGCCTCCAGCTCAGCGTCCCGCTTTGCTGCTTATTCCACAGGAACAGCAAAGGTTTGTAGTTTTCAAACACACCTCCGCCTTAGCCTGTACTGCTCCCTGCTACCTGGGATGCCTTTCCCTATGTTGCTGTTCACTGGGCCAGTCTCCATTCATCCTCAAAAGCCTGCTAAGTTTCACTTCTTCTCTGAAGTCTTTCCTGACACACCTGCTCTGCCACCAGTGCTCATGACTTCCTCCTTTGATAACATAAAACACACTTCATCATGCCACCACAGCACACGGCATGCTGTGTTGTAATTGGCTTTAGGTAGTTGTCTCTTCTGCAAGAACAAGGCGTATGTCTTACCCTTTTTGTATCCCTGGAGCTCACCGTGTAATATACTTTCAGTTAGCATATGTCATTGTCCGAAACCATTCCAACCAGAACAGCCTGTATTGGGTGTCATGGGGCCTGAAATTCACCTTACTTCAAGAGTCAGCAATATAGTGCTTACAGCTGAGGGCTTACCAGTTTTACTCACCTGTGTATAAAGTCTTGGCTGTTTATGTTTCAGTATGTATGCCCCCTTCACCCCAACATCCTCCTCCCCAAGCCTATCCTGGCTCCAGAGACCTTGAAGGTAACACTGAGATCAAGGAAGGACACCCAACCTTGTTATAAAGAATCTTTCTGGGGGTCATGATCAATGTTCTTATTTTGAAGAAATCAAACCTAGGGTCCGGGTACATTCTGTAGCAATAATTTTAAAAATTCATCTACTAATTTAACAATCTCATATAGCTGCCTTACACTGTAAAGCAGTAATGTACAGTGTAAATTATTGACACAGAATGTACTAGAACCCTAGGTCTGATTTTTTTCAAAATGAGAACATTGATCATTACCCCCAAAAGAGATTCTTCATAACAAGTTTGGGTGTACTTCCTTGATCTCAGTGTTACCTTCAAGGTCTCTGGAGCCCGAATGGGCTTGGGAGGGGGATGTTGGGGTGAAGGGGACATGAAGCAGCTAGGGCTTGGCCCCCACATCCCCTCCCTCCAGGGGTCTCTGAAACCCTCCCTCCTCTTGCCTCCCATGGTCCTTGTTCCCAGAGTGGCTACTCTTCTCTTCCAACAGTGGTCTGTTGTTGTTCAGTCGCTCAGTGGTATCTGACTCTTTGTGATCCCATGGACTGCAGCACACCAGGCTTCCCTGTCCTCTACCATCTCCTGGAATTTGCTCAAACTCATGTCCATTGAGTCTGTGATGCCATCCAAGCATCTCATCCTCTGCCACCCCCTTCTTCTTTTGCCTTCAGTCTTTTCTAGCATCAGGGTCTTTTCCAGTGAGTCAGTTCTTTGCATCAGGTGGCCAAGTATTGGAGCTTCAGCTTCAGCATCAGTCCTTCTAGTGAATGTCCAGGGTTGATGCATTGTAACCCTCCCTCTTATTTTCCACTGTTGCCTAGGATTTCCTTTTTCTTTTACTTGTTGAGGAGGAAATGAGAAGAGGATTCTTAGTTTTAAACATCCCTTAGCTACTATCCTTTCAGCCTGGAGTTTGTGAGGCTGGCTTGTCCTACTATATGATAGTTAATGATACTACTTAAAGCACCTGTGCATTCTAGATTCACTGAGAGTTGCTATGTTGTGTGATAATTTGTGTGTCCCCCCCCTCCCGCTCCCACCAGCCACCCATGCCTACTTGCTGTCTGTGTCCCAGAGCCTAGAACAGGGCGGGTAGATAATGGGTGCTGGGACGGGTGATTTGGAGGTGACATTGCAGGTAATGGCAAGGGTGAAGGTGTGACAGTGATGCTGAGAGTGACCTTGGTGGCATCTTCAATCCCCCTTCCCCTCTCACCGCTCAATCTAACCGGAAGTCACACCAGCCACCATGAGAGCACTTACACTGTGGAAATGGGCAAACGCTGCACACCAGGAGTTTCGGTCTCCCTAGAGAGCCGGCCAGCATTCTACCGCCAGTCACACTTTGTGATTTTCCTAGGAAGGATTTTACAGACAGGAAAGCAAGGCACAGACATACCATGCACTGCTTGAGAGGCCAAAACGGGAGAGGGGTAGGCTGGGGCTTTAACAGGACTAACTCCTTTGCAGGCGTATCTGATGGTGACCCACCTCCTGCTGACTGTTTCCCAGGGCTTCAGTGTTTGGCGTGATGTAGGTTCTGAGAAGTCTTGGTTGAAAACGAGTGAACACACAAATGAAGAAACCGTGAGCTTTTTGGGAATGCGGTCAGGTCCTCCTCCTTGTCATATGGCAAGCACCTGTGCACTTTGCATGACCAGACATTGTGCTAAGTGGTTTTCATAGATTCTCTGATTGAATCCTCTCAACAACTGTATGGAGTACGATTACTGTTCTCCTCGTGTGAAGAAGCGAGCTGAGGCTCCGAGCCCAGGATGAGAGCGGGCACAGTGGCGTGTGCTGCTGGCTCAGGCCGGCCCGCTGACGAGTCTGGCTTCCCCGTTCTGTCACCCTAACCTCTCCCACCTGAGCACAGGCCTCATGTGCTGTGCCCGAGGGCTCTGGAGCCTCGTGTGAGCGCACACACCCACCCACGCTCGTGTCTGACTCGTGGGCACACACGCTCGTGTCCAAGGGCAGGACTCCCTGTTACAGCATGGTGGCCAAGCTCAGTGACCTCCTCCTCAGAGGAGAGTACCCACCTCAAGCACCCCCTCCACCAGTGCCTTCGGGCAGGCAGAATGTTGAGGTGCCAGGGGAAGTGGGGCTTCCTGTAGCCATCCAGACACTTGTGAGCTCAGGGTGTCTTGGCAGCCCCTTTGAAGCCTTGCTGTGGCCTAATTGGCCCCAGGGAGACCAGGACTTTGTGCTTTCCACTGTGCCATCTTGTTGAGGAAGGGTTGCAGTGAGTGGGAAGGGGGTATTAAATTCAGAGCTGGCATCATCAGCAGAGGCTTTTGGGTAGAGTTGCTTGTTGCTTTAGCCAATAAAAATGACGATGTCTAATTAATAATTAGACAATGAATCAGTATAAGCATATCCCATGCAATATACAGATTTGTACCACAAAATTATTTGTTGTTTATCTGGAGTTCATATTTAAGTAGATGTCTGCTAGTTTATCTTTCCACCCTACTTACGGAGGGTGGCAACAAGAGGCAGTGCCCAGCCCTGCTAACATGGGCCCAGTGAGAAGCTGGCCTTTGTGCGTCCTTGCCATCTGGTTGGGGAGCCAAACCAGCCCTCCCACCCCTTCCATTGACTTCATTCTCAGGAAGCTGCTTTCCCGGCCTGTGATGAGGACTGAACAGTCACAGTCACCAGCAAGACAGGAACAAAATCAAGTGGACAGTCTCGAGGCAGACTGCCTGGACCCCCGTCCTCTCTGTTACTCATGAGACCTTGGGGGAGTCTGGCCTCTGGGCCTCACATTCCTCCGTTGTAAGGCAGGATCGTGGCATCTCTCACGAAGGGTTAGTAAGAGCGGAGATGATGGTACGAGTGGGGTTGGTGCTGGGCTTAGCTGTCATAACGGGCACTGAAATGGTGATGGTGTTAACAATTGATTGCAGGGACTTCCCTGTGGTCCAGTGGCTAGGACTCCATACTCCCAGTGCAGGGGGCCTGGGTTCAGTCCCTGGTCAGGGAACTAGATCCCACATGCCACAGCTAAAGATTCCACATGCCGCGATGAGAGCTCCACATGCCACAGTGGAGATGGAAGATCCTGTGTGCTGCAGCTAAGACCCTGCACAGCCAAATAAGTGAAATAAATATTAAAAACCCCCAGCTAATTGTGATGCTAACTGCCAGTGAATATAGTGGCCCCGGCAATCAGTGGGGAGGAAGCCACTTGGCATGTTTCTCAGTTCAGCTGGACGTGCTTGAGGGCTGCTTCTAGAAGCCCTGGAGGAGGGGTGTCTGGGTGCTGGTGGGCTGGCACACTGTCTACTCTGAAGATGGGAAGACAGGGACCGGGCTGGTTCCCCTCCTCCTAGAGTTGGTCGGGGGGCTCAAGGCAGAATACACACCTGTCTGTTGGAGAAACTAGGCTCTAGGAAACAAAATCCTTATGTCTCCCCCGACTCACCTCTTCCCCCACCCCTAGGACTCTCCTTCAAATAAGGGCAAGCCTTGCCTGTTCCCTGTGGGGAAATCCAGAGGTCGGGGGCCAGGGAGCTAGGAAAGGCCTGGTGAGATGGGTCTTGCCATCCTCTTACTCCATTCACGGATTCACACAAGCCACCCCCTGCAACCTGGGGTGGCGCTGGGCTTCTGGGCTCGTCCTCCCACTCTGGGCACCCCCTGCCACTCCCCCTCCCTCCTCCCTGGTGCCTGGGGCGGGAGGGGCCTTGGGCATTCCCCAGCAGCCTGGCCTGTTGCCTGGACACCAGCGCCGCTTTCCCAGGCCCGGCCCCTTTTATCAGGGGGACAATGTCCGCACACAGTGAGGGCCTTGTGTGGCACCCAGGCCCCGAGCCCTTTGACTTGAGGAATTTTTCAAGTGCTGACCTCTCTCCGTGAGGTCTCCCTGCCATCCAATCCAGAGGCTCTGTGCCCCGGCCGCTTCCTCCCCTGCTCTTGCACAGCGAGAGCAAGAGCAGGAGAGGGGAAAACAGTGAAGAGTTGTCTCCTGCCCTGGTAGAGTCTTCACCCTGTGAGAGTGTGGCTAGGAAATCTGGGGGAAGTGTCTTAGAGCAGAAGGTAGCACGGGGAGGAGTCTGATGGATGCTGTGTCTTCCCCAGTTCCCCCTTCCCTGCTGATGCTGTGAGATCTCAGGGGGGCCTTCCTCCTTCCCTGCTGATGCTGTGAGATCTCAGGGGAGCCTTCCCCCTTCCCTGCTGATGCTGTGAGATCTCAGGGGAGCCTTCCTCCTTTCCTGCTGATGCTGTGAGATCTCAGGGGAGCCTTCCTCCTTCCCTGCTGATGCTGTGAGATCTCAGGGGGGCCACTGTCCTCTCCAGGCTTCAGTGCCTTCATCAATCAAACATTGACAATAAACTGAGATCACGGTCCCCAAAGCACTGTTTCCGTCAGAATGACATTCAGATTATCAGGTACTGCTCTTCACCTTCTGTATGGATAGAGTTCTTTGTTTGCAAGAAAAAGAAATGACTTTGGCTGACTTAGGCAGAATGGAGGGTTTATGGAAAATATGCCGGAGGCTCACAGAATGAAAACAAGAAGACCCAAGTTTTGGAGAGGTCAGGACCCAGGGCTCTGTCTGGACCTAAGAGGCAGGAACTTGTGAACATTCTCTGGAGAAGTCAGCTCCTATTGTCTTCCAAGTTTTGTGCCTCTACTGAAAAATAAAATTCCTGGGCAAGAGCAAACCTGGCTGGTTCCATAAGATGTCCCGGGGACACTTGGGGACAGTCCCATCAAGACTGTGTGCGAGAGAGGCTTGGTTCAGGAAAGCAAGTGTGGATGGGGGTGTGATAATGGGAGTCAGAATGGGTGTGGGACAGCCGCCTGAGAGGCTCTTCCAGAACTCCCGAGACAGACTCTCCGGAGGAGAGCTCAGGAGACGTTTTTTAGGTGATGAAGAGCCGAGTATAGAAACCGTCGTGGCTAGCGGACTGGTTTCATGTGGCTCCCAACTGGTAGAACTGAGGCCGGTAAAGCAGACAAAAAGTGAGATGTGTCAGCTCAATGTCTATAACAGAAAGAAGACCAAGTGGGCTGCCCAGTGAGGGAGTGAGCCCCCATCACTTGCAGGTTCCACAACTAGGCTGGCAACTTGGGAGGAGTGATACAGAAGAGGCTCAGACTGCAGGGGCCAGCCTGCCAGCCCTTAAAAGAGTCTCAGACCCGAACTTCTCACTTTCCTGTCTCTGCTTTTCTGTCTCAGTCATTTTTCCTGCCATTGCCCTGCCTCTTTCTGGATAATTCCACTGTCCAACTTCTGAGTCTTTCCTCATTCTTCAAAATGTGATTTTTCTTGCCTAGGTCCTCCTCTTTCAGAGAAGTCCCTCGGATGCCACAGGCTCTCCTGGCAATAGCTGTTCCTGTTCCTCCAGACTTCACCGGCCTGGCTACAGCCTTGCCCTGGGGAGGCAGGTCACTGGGCAGACATCAGTCTCATTGCAGAATGTCTTTCCTCCTGGGGCCTGTGGAAGCCTGAATGGGATGTGTTTCCGCAGCAGGAGGGAGGCTGTCTGATGGCAAGAGAAGAGGGAACGGTGCTTTGTATCCATTTTTCTGACCTCCAAACCTGAGTTTGGAGGAAGGGCAGTAGTGTGGGCTTCCTGAAGATTTTCACTGCGCTAATTGCCATCTTCATAATGGAATTAGTTAAATTAGGGGTTGCTTGTGCAGCTGCTCACAGGAGGCAAGGTGGTCGGTGAGTGAAGGCGCAGGTGCCAGGAAAAAGAAAGGCACAGGGAAATATTTCCCTGCTGTAAGGAAGACATCAGCCCAGGCTCTATGACAAATGCCTCTGACACTTGACACAGGCTGCAGAGAGACAACAGGGAGCCATGGGGACTGTTGGCGTGAGAACTGACGCCCCAGCTGCAGGCAACAGCTGCTGTTCTCTCGGCCGGCTTTTGCCATGTGGAAATACAGGTTTCGTGATGCTCAGTTATGAATTTTCAGGGGGAGCCAGAAGTCCGAATTCCTGATAAATGAATTCTCTGTTTTAAAGTCAAAAGTATATAACGTAAGTCCAACAAAATAAGACTGTGGGCTCCGTGAGGTTTGCCAGTTAGTGATTTCTGATGAAGAGAGGAGTCAGAGTAAATATTCTTCATCTGGGCCTGTCTCCTGGGTAGACCAGGAGCACCAGGATGGCAGGGGTTGTTTTGTTCAGTGTAATTCCTAGGGACTAGCACAGTGCTAAGCACATAGTAGAGCCTGGATAAAGAGATGGAATACTTCCTTGGTGGCTCAGACAATAAAGCGTCTGCCTGCAGTGCAGGAGACCTGGGTTAGATCCCTTGGTTGGAAAAATCCCCTGGAGGAAGAAATGGCAACCCACTCCAATACTCTTGCCTGACAAATCCCATGGACAGAGGAGTCTGGTAGGTTACAGTCCATGGGGTCGCAAAGAGTCGGACACGACCAGGCGACTTCACTTAGATGGAGGGATGGATGGGTAAGCAGGTAATTGGTTGAATACGTGGGAGGAGGGAGGTGGAGGGAAAGTAAGTTCTCTTAGACTTCTCCTTCTGTGCCTTGCCCTTCTCACCTTGACAGGCCTCACCAAACCTCAGACACTTAATATTCTCATGGTTCCCTTCTTCTCATCCTCCTCATACCATCTAAACCCCTTTTACAGATGATCAGATACACTTACCCCTTGGTGTGAATCACCTTTCAGTGTGTCATCCTTTTCATGGGCATTTTGCCAGGTTGAGCCCTTAGTGTTGCTGTTTCGTCACTAAGTTGTTTCTGACTCTTTGTGACCCTATGGGCTGCGGCATACCAGGCTCCTCTCTCCTTTACTGTTTCCCATGAGTTTGCTCAAATTCATGTCCATTGAGTCAGTGATGCTATCTAACCGTCTCATCCTCTGCCAGCCCCTTCTCCTCTTGCCTTCAATCTTTCCCAGCATCAGGGTCTTTCCAATGGGTCAGCTTTTCCCATCGGGAGGCCAAAATATTGGAGCTTTAGCTTTAGCATCAGTCCTTCTAGTGAATATTTAGAGTTGATTTCCTTAGAATTGACTGGTTTGATCTCCTTGAGAGTCCAAGGCACTCTCAATTCGAAAGCATCTTAATAGATAAGCATCTGTTAATGAGTTCTTGGTAGATGCTCTTTAAATGTTTGCTGAGGGAACAGCTTAGCCTTCTAAATGTGAACTGTTCTCGTGAAATGAAGGCTGTGGACTTTCAGAATTCTGTGGGAGTGAGGATGACACAGTGTTGTGTCTCTGGAGAGAAAAGGGCTAGGGATTGGGACATTCTAGCATAATCTCTGCTGTCAGAGTGAGTGGGTGGCTGACGATTTTATTCGCCTTAAAGGCTGGTGCTGGGGAGAAAGAGGAGCTCCCAGAAGGTAGCCAAGGCAGGTTTCCATCATGCTTGATATGAAGCTGGAGATCCTTTGAGAGTAATGAAGATACTGCCACCTTCCCCTGAATGATTTGTCACTTCCTCAGGTACAAGCCCACCTGTTGAACGATAGGAAGGAAAGAGATGAACATAAACATCTGCCACGTATCAGGGATAGCATTTATGGGGCCTTATGGCAGACATAGTGAAACGCTTACTTTTGCAAATGAGACTGGTGCTTGGAAAGGTTGATGTGTTTGTCTGAGGCAGTGCTAGGAAGTAAATAGCAGAGCTGGAGAGGACCAGCTAGTTCTAATGCTAGCAGTGCTCACCCGCCTCTTTACCTGGAGGGTGAAATCCACAGCAGCAGCTCACCAGAGAGCAACCACTTGCTGGCACATTTTTGGCAGGTTCCCAGAGGCCTTCAAATCTGCATCCTCATTTTATCCTCATGACCCTGTGGGTAGATCTTCCCATCCTCACCCTTCAGATAAGGGAGCAGAGGCTTATTCAGAATCATGTAGCAGGTGCCACCGCTGCCATTTCAGATCTAGGTCTTCTGCTCCGTGCCTGTCGCTCATTTTTCCTGTACATTGAGGGACATGCCCCAGGAAGATGCGTTGGCCCCCCGAGTGCCACCAGTACCTGGCTGACTCTTTTGCCCTTGTGTGCCTTTCACACATATAACACTCATCATACCTTCTCAGAGCCATCTTTTTAGCCCTTGATATTGGCAAAGGATAGGTACCAAACATTGGATGGATGGATGAATGGGTGGATAGATAGATGGACAGATTGACGAACTGGGTCACTTTACCAGGGAAGCAGTCTTAGGCTCTTAAACTGGGCTGGGTTTCTTTCAATGGGCTGACCTGGTCTTAGAGCTAATGTCCCTGTGTGGTCATTGTACTTTATAAGTCTCTCCTTCCTATTAGATAGTAAACCCCCTGAGGTCAAGCACTGAATTATCTTCATTGCTATTTCTTTAGAGCCTGCAGGCTCTGGCACACAGTAGATGGTTAGTACAACTGTGTTGCGTATCTTCCAAAGAAGGCTTCCCTGACTTCCTTGGATCAGATCTCCCTGCTCCCCACATCCTACCCTGTACCACCTTGTTCATCGTATTCATCACTTCCTTTTTACCTGGTTAGTTTCCTGACTTCCAAGAGAATGCTAGCTCCACAAGAGCAGGGACTGTATCAGCCTTTCACCCCATGCCTGGTAAGGTGTCCAGTCCTTACAAGGCTCAGTGAATAGTGGATAAATGATGTAAATTGTGAGCAGACCTCACAGAGATCTCCTTCCCCATATGCTGTCAGAAGGCGTCGAGGGAACAATCATCACATCCTTGAGGCCCTAGTGGGTCTCCTTTCCTTACCTTCTCAGATCCTTGTACAGATGCAGGGGCCCTTGTCACTCTCAGAGAGCCCTTCCCCTTTCCAATTCCCTGGAGCCCTTCCACTTGCAAAGAGGTACAGTGAGGTTACCCCATCACTGGAGGGTCCCCTCTGACAGTGGGAGGGGAGCAGGAGGGTTAGCTGTTCCTGGGAGTAAATAATGGAACTAGAATTGGCCACTTGATGCAGAGAGTCAACTCATTGGAAAAGACCCTGACGCTGGGAGAGATTTGAAGGCAAGAGGGAGGAGGGCGACAGAGGATGAGATGGTTGGATGGTATCACCAACTCAATGGACATGAGTTTGAGCAAACTCGAGGAGATGGTGAGGAACAGGGAAACCTGGTGTGCTGCTGTCCACGGGGTCACAAAGAATCAGACGTGACTGAGCAACTGAGCAGCACCGGAGTTGGAGCTCTGAGTTAGAACTCCATGGTCAAAGGCCCTGCTTTTGCCACACCTCCGTCCATCCAGCCTATCATGTTGGCCTCTTTATCTTGCTAACTGGAAAACCCTGAGTGTGTCCACCTTCAGGGTTCTCCTGTGTGATCCGACATCGTCTCCCCCAGTTTCTGTCCAGGCCACAAATCAGCAACTGACGTGTTTCATCAGAAATGTGAAAATCAGTCTCTAGGGCCAGATCCTGCCTTCGCTCTCCCCCACTCCTCCCCCGATAGGCTCTAGTGTGCCTGGGAACTTTCCTGACCCCTCATCCCTGGGAAGGGCACCACCGGGCCGAGCCACACTGACTCTACATACCAGACGGATTTATTGGAAGGGCGCTGCTTGTGCACAGGTGGATCCTGTTTGTGCTAATTCTCTTCTTCCTTCTGCTGCTGCAGCTATGAAAGAACTCTGTATCGCTCCCCATAAATCTCACACACACCGCATCCCGCCTCCCCAAACTAGGGATTTCCCACCCCAGGCGGCACTGGTTTTATAATATTCTCCTTCCTGGTGCCTCTGATGTGGCAGTAAAATATGAGACCACCCACAGAGGTGGAAGCTTTGTAGAATCAAGAGCTTTCCCCACCTCCTTCCCAAGGCCAAGGCCTTGACTGATCGGCCTGTGGACTCAGAAAACTCATTATGAGAATAAACATATTAAGGCCTTTGGAAGAGGTCTGCGTTTAGGGAGGCAGAGCCCTCAGGCACAGTGGGGTCATCCATTCTACCTGAGGTCAGACAGCCAAGCAATTACACAGGCAGCAACCCCAGCCCCCAAGGCATCTAGAATTCCAGACCAGCCCTACCCCTTCCTCTGCCAGACGGAACTGTTAGAGGCTGCTCAAGCCTGAATGAGCCCCAGGCAAGGAGGCAGCAGTCTGTGTGGCCCGTCAGGAGACAGACTTCTGACTCCCGGCCAGGCAGGGGGATGGACCGCCTGACCCTCAGCTTCAGCCTGAGTCGTCTGGCAGGCCCTGCGGTGAACATTCCAGAGATGGGCAAAACAAATGTTTCTCCGGAGAAGGTGAAGCCGGTGGAGGCCAGAGCTGTTTGGGTGGTGGTGGTTTAGTGCTGCGTGCTGTGGGTTCCAGCTAAGAGTTAGAATCCTGTGCGGGTGGGACACTGAAAGGGGACTCCACGTGGTAATGGGTGGGGATTTGTAAGTGTTGTGTTACACCATTGTACCAGTAGATGGCAGCAGAGCACCTGGAGCGCAAGCCGTCCCTTGGGCTGTCCCAGGAAACACTATTCATTTACCCAGTCAGCAAGCATTCCTTAAACATGTGCCTGTGCCCTGGCATGTTGTGCCGGATACGAGAGATGCAGTGAGCATTGAGACACGGTTTTGGGTTTCCAGGAGCTCCTAGACTAGGTGTATGGGGACAGGGGATGTGTACTTCCAACCAGAATGATATTTGTTGTATGGTGGTTAAGTATAGCACCCCGTGGGGACCCAGAGGAGGGACACCTAACCCAGTCTCGTTGTGGGGTGCTTTCAAGGAAACAGTGGTCAGGGATCTATGAACATGAGAAAGAGGTAACCAAGCAGAGAAGGAGAGAACCGCACAGGCTCAGACTCATAAAAACACAGGAGTTGCAGAAAGGTGAGCGTGTCCAAGAGGTGGGCAGAAAACCAGAGAAGAAATGGCTCATAGGTCAACAGGGTCTAGATCATGAAGGAGCCTAGAGGGTCTAGACTGGATCCTGAAACTCCTGGAGCACAAGATCTGACTCACCGTTGCTGCCTGCTTAGAGGCTCCGTGTGACTGAACCTGTGGGAGCTGCTCCCAGCCCTCCCACTTGTTCGCTGGGGCCAGTACCACAGGAGGAGGGATGCGAAGGGCCTGCAAGCCTCAGTATCAACGTCGTCTGTTTATGATCATCACCAATCTTTCATCTCACTGAGGGGCCAGATCAAAGTGAGGCGGAGTATAATTCCGTTCTATAACCCCCAAGAGGGTCAGATTATGTTTGTGGGTCCCCGCACACAGCACCCATAGCCGCTGTGTAAACACTTGATAGTTCTTTATTGTCATTGTTGATTCTGCTTTAGGCCCTGGGCTGTATACTCTGGAGTTTACTCTGTGCCAGGAACCATTCTAAAGTGCTTTGTATGTCGTGTCACATTTAATCCTCACAACACCCCGTGGGATAGTTACTGTGATTATGCCCATTTCCCAGATGTGGAAACTGAGGCACATGGAGGTTGAGTAAGGGGTGGTGCTACGACTGCATCCAGGTGGTCTGGCCCTGAGTCCAAACTCTCTACTATCCTTTGAGTACAGGATCAAGTGAATTTCTCACCACACTTTGGCTGGCAGATGTTATCACCCTTTAACAAGTGACCTGGAGGAAACTATGACCTGGAGGGATTAAGTACCTTGTCTTAGAACATGCAGTGGGTGAGTCGTAGAACTAAGATTTGCCCAAGCCTCTGTGATTTGAGATCCATGCTTTTTCTAGTACACCAGTAACTTCATTCATTCAGTTCAGTTCAGTTCAGTCGCTCAGTTGTGTCCGACTCTTTGTGACCCCATGAATTGCAGCTCGCCAGGCCTCCCTGTCCATCACCATCTCCTGGAGTTCACTCAGACTCAAGTTCATCAAGTCTGTGATGCCATCCAGCCATCTCATCCTCTGTCATCCCCTTCTCCTGCCCTCAATCCCTACCAGCATCAGAGTCTTTACCAATGAGTTAACTCTTCGCATGAGATGGCCAAAGTACTGGAGTTTCAGCTTTAGCATCATTCCTTCCAAAGAAATCCCAGGGCTGATCTCCTTCAGAATGGACTGGTTGGGTCTTTTGCAGTCCAAGAGACTCTCAAGAATCCTCTCCAATACCACAGTTCAAAAGCATCAATTCTTTGGTGCTCAGCCTTCTTCACAGTCCAACTCTCACATCCATACATGACCACAGGAAAAACCATAGCCTTGACTAGACAGACCTTAGTTGGCAAAGTGATGTCTCTGCTTTTGAGTATACTATCTAGGTTGGTCATAACTTTCCTTCCAAGGAGTACACATCTTTTAATTTCATGGCTGCAGTCACCATCTGCAGTGATTTTGGAGCCCCCCAAAATAAAGTCAGCCACTGTTTCCACTGTTTCGCCATCTATTTCCCATGAAGTGATGGGACCGGATGCCATGATTTTTGTTTTCTGAATGTTAAGCTTTAAGCCAACTTTTTCACTCTCCTCTTTCACTTTCATCAAGAGGCTTTTTAGTTCCTCTTCACTCTCTGCCATATGGGTGGTATCATCTGCATATCTGAGGTTACTGATATTTCTCCCGGCAATCTTGATTCCAGCTTCATTGCTATTCAGTTTACCGTTCTAGTACACCAGTGATTTCATTCATTACCATTCAGTTACCATCCTGAGGTCCCAGGATCATCCAGTACTTCTTGTAAACCCAAGCGGCAGGGACCCCAGCCCTCAGTCCTTAGTTCTTTACTAGCTATACTCCTTTCAACAAAGGAGGACCCTGAAAATTATACCCTTTGATCAGGCAGTGGTTATCCAACCTATAGAATTCCCTGCCCATGAAGACCCAGTCCTAATTCCAGGGCCTGTGTAGGTCAGTTCCCTGATCTATCCTCCCCAGACATGGTGGGGGGACTGTTGATGGGCGTGTGGGCAAGGAGATAAAGTTTGGCCGCATGGGCTGAGTCATCCACAAGCATGGATAGGAAGCCCCAGTGATGCAGGACAGAGAGAAGGGTGGGAGGAGAATTAGGAAGGGTGATGGGAACCAAGAGTTGTCAGCCTCCATGCCACTGTGTTCTGGGTGGATCTCTAAGAGTCCTGAGAAGCTCAAATTCTGACCATTATGATCATTATTAAATTGTATTGTGCAAGGAAGGAAGAGATGGGCATGTTTTATTTAAATGTTTGCCACCTTTATCAATTTTAAATGTTGGGCATATGATACATAGACTTCCATATGTTCTTTTGCCCCATGCTCTACAAATATTAGAGGTGGGCTTATCTCAGTGTCTGGAGTTTGCCAACATTACCTTTATTCGTGATAAAATTCACAAATAATGTGAAAAAGTTCCCTTTGCATGAGGCTGGTCGAAGACACATTTTTTGGAAGACCATCCTGGGAGAAAAAACCAAAATCTTGTTTTTTAGAGTCACGCTGACAACTCCTGTTTTCATAAAGTTCCATCCACTTGACGTCTAAGCCTGTCAACACTGTAAGAAAAAGTGGCATTAATATTAGAGCTGTCAGTCTGTGATTCAGGCAGTCTTGAAGAGAGATGAATTCCACTGAATTGGCTAAGTGTAGAGAGAGAGAATTCAGGAGCAGACAGACTACAACTTGGTCAGAGCATTTGTAGAAGGATTCTTTCATAAGTGGAAGGTTGAAAAGAGATGGGAACACCGATGTTCCAGGGAAAAGAATAGAAATGAAACTAAGAAGATTCTTGGATATAACACTACTGATAAGAGCTCAAGCATGTCGTCATACCATAAAGAAGGCTGAGCACCAAAGAACTGAGGCTTTCGAGCTGTGGTGTTGGAGAAAACTCTTGAGAGTCCCTTGGACTGCAAGGAGAGCAAATCTGTCAGTCCTAAAGGAAATTAACCCTGAATATTCATTGGAAGGACTGATGCTGAGGCTGAAACTCCAATACTTTAGTCACCTGATGCAAATGCTTACTCATTTAAAAAGACCCTGATGCTGGGAAAGATTGAAGGTGAGAGGAGAAGGGGATGGCAGAGGACGAGATGGTTGGATGGCATCACTGACTCAATGAACATGAGTTTGAGCACGTTCTGGGGGATGGTGAAGGACAGGGAATCCTGTCTGCTGCAGTCCATGGGGTCACAAAGAGTCAGACAGGACTGAGCAACTTGTGGTTATACCTAGCTGAATGGAAACCTGGGATATATTGATATATTTCTTGGTGCCTGTCTATAAAAGTTGTCTCTGTGGGCAGAGAAGAGATTTGGGATTGGGAGCAAATATCTGTCTGTGCCCCCAGAGAAGGTCTATGGAAATGTTCAACACAGTGCCCAGGTTTCGGCAGGTCACTAAGAGCTTGGTTTCATCAGACCAACAATCAAAAAGAGCCGATGGAAACTTGTATTACTTCTGCTTTGCGGGAGGGCATCTAAACCCAGAAGCACCTCAACATTTTGCTGCTGGTTTTCAGGGCTGAGAAAAAGCATTGATCTGGCAGTGAAAGCCCAGGATTCAAGACACTTAGGCAAAGTATTTCATCTCTCTGGGCTTCGGTTTCCTTATTTATGGAACGGAAATAATAATGCCCATCTCATGGTGGTGGTTTAAATGTTAAATGAGAAGGGCTGTAGTTTAAGAGTATAGCACAATTTTTGGGCACAAAGTGAGTACTCAAAAAGTATCTTTTTTTCCTTCATCTATCTCTTCAATCATCTATTCATTCAGCATATATAAATTGAGCTTGTACTGTATATCAGGTACTCTGGTACGTGTTGGAAATAGAATGATGAGTAAGACGGATTGTTCCTAGCCTGGAGGAATTGTGTTATAGGTCAGTGGGAAACAAACATGAACCCAGTTACTAACTATAAGGAATTATAGTAAGTGCTGTGATACAAAAGTAGAGCATGAAGAGAGAGTTTATATAGGAAAAGAGATGACTAAGGTCAAGATTCGGATGCTTTTGGAGAAAATGGACAAGTGGATGGATTTGAGAAATGATTAGTATGTAGAACCCATGGCGATAGGGAGAGAGAAGGAGGTGATAAGAATGAAGTCTGTGTTTTTGCTTTGAGGGATGGGCAAATGGGATGCCATTTACTACTGATGGGAAGACAGAAGCAGGGGTGTATAGGAAAGATGATGGACGGGTGGTTGGATGGACGAAGGGGCAGATGAGGTCTGCTTCATTGGAGAGATGGACAAATAAAGGAGTGGATGGATAGAGCAAAGTAACAAGTCATTTACAGGTCATATAGGGTCTACCTAATAAAATCTGCATTATTTATTTGTGTAGGATTCTTTATTTCTTTTGATCCTTAAAATAATGTTTAGAAATATATTATGCAGATGTTAATATCTCCCTTTTACAGAGGATAAAGCGGAGAAACAGATGTAAAGTGACTTGGCAGAACTGAAACCTGAGTCTCCAGTCCTCCCATCCTGTACTCTTTCCCTTTTCCATGTGATACATATCAATAATGAGAAAATCATCCATCTAGGTGGGAGAGAGCAGGAAGGTGGGGAATGTGTCTGGACATGCACCTCTGGGGGTAAGGCCTTTGGAAGAAGCGAGGAAAGAGTGAAGCAACTGGCATCCTTACTCAGTAGATTTCTTCCTCTCCTTCGAGGGCCAAGTATTTCCATGGAAAGAAGGTGAATGGAGAGATTGAGATCCGAGTGGAACAGGTAGGTTGGAGCTAGTCTTTAGTGTGTCGCCATGATCTTTTCTATAGGCAGAGCCATTCCCAGGAGCGTACTTGGCCCCCATCTTCTGAAACTGTAATGAGTAAGGATTACCAGAAAAATCCTGGCTTATACCTGGAAGATGTCTTAAATTCCAGAATTATTTAGTCAAATAGTTCGCAGCCTTTCAGTTTTAGCAGCAGAACCTTTATTCAAGAGGAATCTCAAGTAGGGCCCATTCCAACGGATGGAGATACATAGAGCTTCTCTGGAAATGGGCACAGGGAGTCCAAAAGTCTGCTCCACTCTGTTCCACCTCCCTCTGTTCCCCACCATAGTCCCTGAGGTATCTCTTTGGAAGCACAGTGTAAGCGCACAATGGGTTTGAATCCTGACTCCCTCGTTTTCTAGGTATTGGGCAAGTGAGTCTTTCTGTGTCTCATTTTCCTTTGGATTAAATTATTTAAAGCCTCAAAAGAGATTAGAATCTCGACTACTGGCTCTTGTTATTACCACTAGTATCAACATCCACACACTTCATTTTATAGGGAAAAAAAGCACAGACTTGCCTAAGGTTATAGTGGAAGTCAGTGGTAGAATTAGGACCAGAACTTGTGGCCTCCAGATCTAGGACTCCTCCCCTTCATTCACTGAACACTTGCTGGGGACCAACTCAGTGCCAAGCACTGCGCTTGGCCTTAGGAGAGCACATCAGAGCATGGACTCTGGAGCTCTACTCTTGGTTCCAGTCCCAACTAACTTTGTGACATTAGTTCAACAATACTTAAGCCCCCTGAAATTCAGCTTTCTTCATGTGACACTGGAGTAGAGCATCAGCTTGATAGGGTAGCCAAGAGGATCGAATGAGTTAGTCTAAGAAAAGTGCTTAGACCAGCACAAGGCATACAATAACACTCAGTAGATGTTACCCGTAATCATCATCCTCATCATCAAAGGCAAGCAATAGATGGAAAAGGTTCTTTCAGTAAGATGAACTCAGAAAAGCACCATAGAAAAATCGAAGGATGTGACTTTTCCAGCACTCTTTTGAGTTTGATGTGTTGGAGGAACAGAAGGCTTTTTGAGCATCAAATTTGAGTTGGCTTAAAAAAACACCTACAGCTTGAATTTCAGTTTGATCCTGTGGCTTTCAAGTCAGTCCAGTGTCTACTGGTTTTCCTTCCATGGCAAAGAGCGGGTTATTTTTGTTCACTTGACAAATATTTGTCAAACATCTACTATGCTAGCTAGCTCACATGTGCAGAACAAGGATAGAGAAGCAGAGGCACTGTCCCAAATAACTTGTGGTCTAGGAAGGGAGGCAGGATAAGTCTTCACAGAACCCAACACAGGTGGAATCCAGGAAAGAGAGATCCAAACTCAGTGCTGTGGGCGCCAGAGGCCACAGCTATTTGGAGGAGTCCGAGTGACTTCAAGGAGGGGTGGTATTTGAAATTAATTGTAAAGAATGGCTAGTGGAGGTGACAACAGGAAGAGTGAGGAGACTGAATCAGTGTGAGTAGAGGTAAGGAGAGTGGAAACTCAGGGTGTGGAATGATTGAGGACACTGTCTTCCCCTGGCCCTAACCTATTCATCCTCCCGAATTCTCTCTCTACCATCTGCCTGGCATCTTAGCTAGAAACTGCAGTCTCCTGGCTGCCTCCTTTTCCCTCCACCATTACACCTGTTCACCACATGCCCCACATCCCTCTGGTCCATCCATTCTTCTCCGTTCCCATTGCCAATTCCTTGGCTGAACCATCATCAGCTCTCATCCTGTCTTCATAATCAACAGCCTCCTAACTTCATATTTTCATCCACTTACAATTTATTTTTTGTACTAAAACCAGGCTGATCTTTCTGAAAAAACAGAGTTTTAAAAGTGTTAGCTTTAAAATTCTTTTCTCGGACATTCTTTATTTGAGCCCTCCCACTGCAATCTAACTCAGGAAACCTGGTTATTCCTTTACCTAGCACCCTAGTTTTTCCTTTCTAGCCCTTATCTGAGTTTTCAACCACATATTTAGATGTGGTGTTATTTGCATGAGGGTTGGGACCATGACTATTTGGATCTCACTCTGTTAAATAACACAGGGCCTGGCACATACTAGAGCGGAAGCAAATATTTGCAGAATGACTGACTGATGGATTCCACAGATTCCAGTCTGCTTGTCCGTTTACAACAGAGATAAATTGCTATTCTTTAATCTTCCCTCAAAAATCTGAGTTTTCCATAAACCATCTGGTTAATGCTCAGTTGCTAGCTGTCTGACTCTATTTGTGAAACCCCAGGAGCATGTTTTAATTTTGCCCTTTGTCTCAGTGCTGCTTCTGGCCCAACTTATGGGTGTAAATCTGTAAGCAGGAGCATCAGAGAGAGTTGTCCTAAGAATAGCTCACCTAGGACCCTGGGGACACTCAGCCAACCTCTGAAGGCCTCAGCCACACTGGAGAAGTTGGCTAATCTAGAGTCATCTTGATTTTTCGTCATCTCCCTCTGTGGCAGTCAGAAGGCAGATTAGCCAAAAGGCCAATTAGCAGTCATTTGGGCATTTTTCCCTGGAAGATATGCCTTCCTTAACTCATCCTAGAGTCTGAATTGTTTGTCTTTTCCCATCTGGATCGATGGGTGGGTCACATAAGCAACCCCCTAGGAATCTCACATGCTCCTTTAGCACTTAGGAGAAGTCTTAGGATGGAAGCCACTGTTTAGTCTGAGCTGGCCTCACATTTTGGAATTCTGTCTCCCAACTAAGGGCCAAATTAACCAGATAATTGTACTGTCTGGGTTTTGCTGGACAGAGCAAATGAGTTAGTTGTGGTTGGCCTAGAGGAAGCCTCCGCCCCTTCTCTCCACCCTCTTCCCCCCAGTTCAAAAACTGTTTGCCTCAGCTTTTGCAGAGCCAGGAATCAAGAAACCCTGGGGAGGCCAGTGGGGGAAACTGCCTCACGTTGCATCCCATTACCCAGAATGCCCTGCCGGCTCTGCAGGGCCTCTCAGCAGTGTCCTCGCAGGGCCCG
This sequence comes from Madoqua kirkii, assembly GCA_006408675.1. Taxonomy (NCBI): domain Eukaryota; kingdom Metazoa; phylum Chordata; class Mammalia; order Artiodactyla; family Bovidae; genus Madoqua; species Madoqua kirkii. The sequence goes on along the minus strand of SJYC01125318.1, from coordinate 61,841 downwards.
AGAGGTTCCGGCCAGGGTGGCTGGCGTGTCAGGCTCTCTTCTGTTTATATTTGAGGCAAAGGCTCTCTTTCTCCACAGGTACAAGTCACCCCTCTGTGGACTCAGCCGTGAGGTTGATGAATGGATTAATATCAAGTAGACTCAAAGTTCTGATACTAGCGGGCTAGTACGTGGTGGGGCAGAGCCTTGGACTTTATTCTTCGTTAATAAAAAAGAACAAAATTATGATGGTCTTTCCTCGGTGTTAGCAGAGGTACCAAAGCCTGAGTGGCAGTGCGTTGCTCCAGCAGATGGAAAGAAAGGAGGAGAAGGTAAAGATCCTTCTCCTCTGATGCACGCAGGAATGCCCGTGCCTCCTTTGGAGTCCTGCCCTTGCATGATACTGGAGTTGAGATGGACTTTAGTAGATGCATATGGATCCTAGGGAAGGCTGTTGGTTGAAGTCCTGTTCATCTTCTCCTCTTTTTATATTTCCTCAACTTTGTCTATTGGGAGCAAAGATGGAATTTCTCCCCTAAAAGAGTTTAAGCACTCCAGACCATCATGTATATACATCATGTATATATTTTTCATACCTACTTCAGCCTACCATCCACAATTCTTTCTGGGGCAGTCCTTCTTAGAGAAGACCCTAACTGTAGATATTGTCATAAAGGCTGTGTTATATTCAAGAAATAATTGTCAGTGAGATAAAGAAGTGGAGGTTGGATGTTAGTTAATTCAGTTTTGTGGATTGGTAACAGGTTGGACATGACCCCCACTAGGTAATGACTACTTGATAGTAATTCACCTTGAAGGAAATACATCTAACACTTTGCCAAACAGCTCTGCCCTTGGCTGTGTTCTACATCTCCTTCTCAACTGTGATTTATCAGATTACATTTGCTGATGACTTGAAGTTAATGGGGGAGAGAGTATGCTGGATTAAATTTGATATGATCCAACTGAGTAAGGATTCAATATAAGATCCTGTGCAAAAGCTCAGTGGAAGAGGAGCAGGACTGGGGAGACTTAACTTACTAACATCTCATGAGGAGAAAACAAGACCTAAAATTTGAGTTAAACCAATTCTTAACATTGGTGAGAAGAAGTATGGTACGGAAGTTAGGACTGTGACTCTAGTATAAGATATACTGGGGATGGAGTCTCAGCTCCATTATATTTTAGCTGGGTTGGCCTTCCACTTATAGCATCACTAAGTATTAGCTTTTTCATATGAAAAATGAGGATAATAATTTCTACCCCCTAGAGTTAATATGTGGAGTGAATTAGTCACTATAAGTCATATGCTTGGCATAGTTTCTGACGTGGATATTAAGAGCTCAGTAACTATAGTTATGGGCTTCCCTGGTGGCTCAGTGGTAAAGCATCTTCCAGCCAATGCAAAAGATGTGGGTTTTATCCCTGGGTTGGGAAGATGCTCTGGAGAAGGAAATGACAACCACTCCAATATTCTTGCCTGGGAGTTCCCATGGACAGAGGAACCTGGTGGGCTGTATATAGCCCATGGGGTGGCAAAAGAGTTGGGCAAAACTTAGCAACCGAAACAACCGCGTGGTTATGGTTGTTTCTCTCAAAGCCTGATGCGTTATCAGGCTGCCTCATCAAAGTACAGCATGGAGAATTTAGGAAAGTGATGGCGCACACACAGCACCCACACACACTCGCATTGTGTTAGCCAGACTCCAGTGAGAGACCCAGTTGTACCATCACACCCGGAGGAGATAGAAGCAGCCTGGAATGCCCCCCAAAGAGAGTGGCTGCAGCGAGAGAGCAGAGATCAGTGTAAGGAGCTGGAGACGCTTAGTCCGGAGAAGAGAGCCTTTGGTAGAACTCATTGTACTCTCTGCAGATATTCACCACCTGAATGAATGGTTGAAAAGAGTTAGAGCTACCATATGTTGAGTATTAATACTTAGAAGGTAATGATAAATGCTTTTTGCTGTTGAGATGGGCACTATCATTGTCTCTATCTTACAGAAACAGGCTCAGGCGGAATAAGAGGGCTTTCTCAAGGTTGCCTGATTTGTAATTGGCAGGAACCTGTTCTTGAACCTAGGTAGTCTAAATTCAGAGTCCTCTTATCCACTGCATTTTCCTTCCATTTGTTGCAGATACCAAGAACAATAACAGATGTATTGGCTAAATGATTTTGTATGCATAACCTTATTCCAGCCTTACCACAACACTTTGAGATGAGTATGAGGGTTCTCCCCATTTGGCAGATGAAGAAACTAAGGCTCAAAAAGGTTAAACCTCCTGCTTGAAATGAGTGATGGAGGAATTCGAACCCAGGTTTCATCTGCATGTGTGCTGAACCACCAGCCTGTATTGTTTCACTGGGATTAGAATTCAGGCTAATGGTACAATTATACAAAAAGATGGACTTCAACTTGGTATAAACAGATGTTGTTCAGCAATGCCGAGTAATGATGAATGGACCACATCCTTTGTGTTGGACATGCTCTGGCAGAAACTAAATGGTTAATTTGGGAAATATTTCACAGGAAATGTATGTACCTAATCAGATACAACTTTCTTTATTTTTTCTTATTTTTTTTTGCATTAAAGTAATATGTTTAAATAGTAAAAAATGGTATCTGGCAAAAGGTCTACCTCTAACCCTACTGCCTTTACCAATCTATTTCTCTTTTGACTGATCATTTAACTGGTTATTGGCCAGTTCATTTAACCATTATAACTTGTTCCTTAGGCAACTTTCCAGAGAAATTTTAAATGCAGTAGTCAGATACACATTTGTGTTTGTTTTCCTTTGCTTTTCATAGATGGTTCAGTTCAGTTGCTCAGTCATGTCCAACTCTGCGACCCCATGGACTATAGCACATCAGTATTCCCTGTCCATCACCAACACCCGGAGCTTGCTTAAACTCATGTCCATCGAGTCAGTGATGCCATCCAACCATCTCATCTTCTGTTGTCCCCTTCTCTTTCCCAGCATCAGGGTCTTTTCCAGTGAGTCAGTTCTTTGTATCAGGTGACTGAAGCACTGGAGTTTCAGCTTCAGCATCAGTCAGTCCTTCCAATGAATATTCAGGACTGATTTCCTTGAGGATTGACTGGTTGGATCTCCTTGCAGTCCAAGGGACTTTCAAGAGTCTTCTCCAACACCACAGTCCAAAAGCATCAATTCTTTGGTGTTCAGCTTTCTTTATAGTCCAACTCTCATGTCCACACATGAGCGCTGAAAACACCATAGCTTTGACTAGGTGGACCTTTGCTGGCAAAGTAAAGTCTCTGCTTTTCAATATGCTGTCTAGGTTGTCATAGATGTCATAGTTTGTCATAGCTGGCAGTTGATCAGAAAAAAACATAAAAAACTGTATTCAGAGGAGTATTGAGTATGGAAGTTTGACTGCAAGTGGGTCAAAGGGGGAACTCTTCCTGCCCAGAGCTGCGGCAGTCCTACACACACTGTATCACTGCCACGGCTGGAGTTGCCACTATTGCCAGTGGGAACATGAGCCCGCATCCCCCTGATGCTGGAGGAATTGCCACCAGCCTGCTTTAACCGCTACTGCTGTTGGCGAAGCTTTGTTGCCATCATCTTCCTAACCTCAACTCTTACCTGAATGGTAAGAAATTGGTAGAAATTAGCTGGAATTATGTGTCAAAAGGGCTTCCTTGGCAGCTCAGATGGTAAAGAATCCAGGAGACCTGGGCTCGATCCCTGAGTTGGGAAGATCCGCTGGAGAAGGGCATGGCAACCCACTCCAGTATTCTTGCCTGGAGAATCCCCATGAACAGAGAAACCTGGCAGGCTGCAGTCCCTGGGGTTTGAAAGAGTTGGACACAACTGAATGACTAAGCACAGCAGAGTGTGTCAAAAGAACTGGTAAGTGTAGAAATCGGCTTTCAGCCCCCGTAGTGCAGGAGAGGATAAGGATGGGTGTGGGGCTGAGTGGCAGTCAACAAGTAAGCAGTGCAGTCCATCCACACGCATCGTGTGGTTCAGTGTATCTTAGAGTTTGTTCCTTGAAATTCTCATTAATGATTGCTGAGGGGCTGTTATTTGAATATACCATCATTTATTTTCCATAACTTTACTGTTATAAACAATGCTAAACCTATGTCATTTGAAGCATCTGTTTGTATGCCCCTAGGATTCCTATCTAGAATAGAAAAAGTGGTTATGAATGTATTGCATGTAGTGCTTGCTATAATGCACCTCGAAGAATGAAGGACTTTCCCCTGGCTGCTAGAATTGATACCAGAAGACAGCCCTCAGTTGTCAGCCCTCATTTTGTGCCTCACTCAGATGAAAAGTGCTGCCTTGCCCCAGGGCACATCTCCTGTGACCTTGGCTGGCACAGGGAGTAAAGACCTAGCTCCTTTATCCCAATTTGAGACAACTCTGAAGGGCCCCCCCAGCTTCAGAGTTCCCTGTGGAGTTGGTGGAAGCGTCTGCTGAGACGGCAGCGCAGCCTAGCTGTGCTCTCTGCCCCGCCCTGCCTCCCTGCCTTTCTTCCCTTCCAGTGGTGGTGATCCCCAAAGTTCTCCCTAATGAACTTCTCGCGGGCTAATGTTCATCTCAGATTCTGCCTCCCAGGACATTTATAATTCTGATAGATACTGACAAATTGCCCTCCACAGTGGTTATACAAATGATCTATAAGGCCCTTTGGGTCTGAATTTCTAGGACTTTACATGCCTCGTGGGTTCTGGAGACCACCATGCACAGAATACTTTCCTGGTTCCAGCCCAAGCATCGATGCTGAACTCTGAATGCTTTATCATTTGATCATCATATTTGACCTCCTTGTGTTTGAAATTCACCAGAGCTTGGTATTTCTCTGCAGGGCTGAATCCGGCAAGAACTCTACCCGCTCTGATCCACTAAGCCTTGTTTTGTTAACACAATCCTGCAAGATTTATTTGTTTGGCTTGGCTTACCCTGATCTCAGACGTTCTGTTTTGTATTATTTTTAAAAGCGTGCAGGTCTCCATGGAGGATTTTTTTTTCCTTTTCAAATTTAAGAAACAGCTGGAGGAATAAAGAAAAAAGCAGGTGGGACACTAGGGCTGTTAACTGAAACATAACTCATTAGAGGAGCAAGTGTTTCTCTACTTAACCGTAACATTGATTGATGTGGATTTATTACCACCCTTGGACTACCTTTAGGCTCACCAACTTAGGAAAACCATAGAGAAGTGGAGAAACAATAATGATGGTGATAGCAGCAAACATCTGGAGTAGGGACTGTATGCTAGAAGCCACGTTACAGCCTTCCTCTGTGTTAATGCATTTAACCTGCACCATATGCCTGTCACTGAGGAAACTGAGACTCAGAGAGTTTAAATACAGTGCCCAATCAGAGTCACACAGCTGGTAAGATTGTGGGGATCTAGGGATTTGAAACCAATTTCAGCCAAGTCCAGGCTCCTCATTCTTAACCAAAGTAGAACGTGTTTGTTACTCAGTCATATCGAACTCTGAGACCCCACACTGTAGCCCACTAGGCTCCTCTGTCCATGGAATTCAGGCAAGAATACTGGAGTGGGTAGCCATTCCCTTCTCCAGGAGACCTTCCTGAACCAGGAATCAAACCCAGGTCTCCTGCATTGCAGGCAAATTCTTTACCAAAGTATATCTATCAGCTTAAATATGTTGGATCTTGAATTTGCCTTCTTCAAGTTCTTTGCCTTTCCTCTCTCTGCTCAGGTTCTTTGAGCACATCACTCCACCGTTGCTTCCTATCTCACCCTACTCGTTTGATGTACTAGATAAATTACAAGCTCTTATGAGATGTTCTTCCAGCAAAAGACTTCTCCTTTCCCAACTAACCCTGATGGCTCTGACTCATTTTATGTTTCTGGCTTATTGCTGCATTGTTCCCCTGTTAACAATTCTGTTTGTTCCCCGCACCCCCAGGGGTTACTGTTTGTCTTTAAGGGTAGCTGTATATTTTTAGATTACATTAATAGTGTTAATAGCTCAGACTTTGGAACCAGACCTCCTGGGTTGGAATCTCAGCCTAAGTGACCTTAAGCAAGTAATTTGACTTCCGTGTGCCTCATTTTCCTCATATGTAACATGAAAATAACAATAACAACAGGGATATATACCTATAGAGTTGTTATGAGAATGAAATAAATTATCACATATGAAAAACGCAGAGATATCCTGGCATCCAGAAGGTGCTGTGTAAATGTTAGTAGTTGTTTTTACAGCCACCTTCACATCACTGATCACATGTCGTCTGAGTAGTTTCTAGGTGTCAGTATGTGGGCTTATTCAGAAATGGAAAGAATATAATCCATTCTGTAGAGAACTTAGCTGTGTAGTTGAGGAATCAGACATATATGCATGTCATGTTTATATCTGTGTTTTTATTATTTGTACACACACACACACATATGGGCTTCCCAGGTGATGCTAGGGGTAAAAGAACCCTCCTGCCAATGCAGGAGATGTAAGAGACTCAGGCACAGGTTCAGTCCCTGGGTCAGGAGGATCCTCTGGAGGAGAGCATGGCAACCCACTCCAGAATTCTTACCTGGAGAATCCCATGGACAGAAGAGCCTGGTGGGCTACAGTCCATTGGGTTTTCACAGAGTTGGACATGAATTAAGTGACTTAGCATGAATGCACATGTGCATATATCTATATATATCTCCAATATTATTTCCCATTGATACATGGCATTCAGTTGACACCTGGTATAAACTTCTAGCTTTTCCTTGATAGCAGGTAGCACAGGTCCTGGTCAAAGTAAGTGTTCAGCGAATGTTGAGTGTATCAGTGAGTGAATGGATGACATGATACAGTCATAGAAGGGTGGAGTCAAAAAGGGATTTTGAGATCATCTAATCCAGAGGTTCACAGAGGGCAAGGAACTATTCCTAGCATGCACATCAGATTACGGTTGGAGTTCAAAACAGGGAGACTCTGGGCTTCCATTTCCCATGTCATTGATTTTCCTTCTACATTTTCTCCTGCATTATCTTTTGTCTTACCCTTTGAAGAAACTCTGGGTCACTTCTGATGGATGTGAGAGTTGACTAAAGAAAGGTGAGCACCAAAGAATTGATGCTTTTGAACTGTGGTATCGGAGAAGACTCTTCAGAGTCTCTTGGATTGCAAGGAGATGAATCAGTCAATCCTAAAGGAAATCAGTCCTGAATGTTCATTGGAAGGACTGATGCTGAAACTCCAATACTTTGGCCACCTGATATAAAGAACTGACTCATTGGAAAAGACCCTGATGCTGGGAAAGATTGAAGGCAGGAGGAGAAGGGGAAAACAGAAGATGAGATGGATGGATAGCATCACTGACTCAATGGACATGAGTTTGAGCAAGCTCCGGGAGTTGGTGATGGACAGGGAACCCTGGAGTGCTGCAGTCCAGGGGGTTGCAAAGAGTTGGACATGACTGAGCAACTGAACTGAACTGATGGTTTTAATAGCAGACAAATTATTCTAATTTTCTAACTCTGAAGTTTGTATTTTCCACATTTACCTGTAAGAGGCTTTCTTCTTCAAGAATGGGGGTGGAGGTGAGCAACAGCTGATAACAGCTGATGGTCAGTGAAGGGACTACAGTAGGGGGAGTGTTGATACCGTGGTTGGAGAACCCTGCTCATTCTAAGTGCAACCAGGACTGCTTTGCCGGTTGGATGATTCTTCCTGGTGTGACTGTACCTTAACCAGTGATGAGAAGAAAGGAGCCATGGGCATGAAAGCAGGTCCATCTTCTGCACTGGGAATTGCTGCTCATAACTCCTTAGGCTGTGCCTGCCAAGTTCTGTAATTTACCCTTCCTAACTGCCACCCACTCATCAGCATCTGTCCTGTCCCCTCTTAATATCATATTGAAAGTGAAAGTGTTAGTCACTCAGTCGTGTCTGACTCTTTGTGACCCTATGGACTGTAGCCCTCCAGACTCCACCGTCCATTAAAATTTCCAGGCAAGAATACTGGAGTGGGTTCCTATGCTCTCTTCCAAGGGATCTTTCCAACCCAGGGGATAGAACCTGTGTCTCCTGCACCTCAGGCAGATTGTTTACCATCTGAGCCACCAAGGAAGCCCAATATTGTATTAATAGATAGATGAGACTCCAATGGAGATCAAGTAAAGGTTCTGAAAAAGTATAAAGTACAAAGTGAAGTGGCTCAGTTGAGTCCAACTCTGCGATCCCATGGACTGTAGCCTACCAGGCTCCTCTGTCCATGGAATTTTCCAAACAAGAGTACTGGAGTGAGTTGCCATTTCCTTCTCCAGGGGATCTTCCCAACCCAGGGATCGAACCCAGGTCTTCTGCATTGCAGGCAGACGCTTTACCATCTGAGAAGGAGAAAGTCATAAGCCCTTTAATTTCTTGAGGAATGTATAATAAGAAAGTAAATAAAACACCGTATCATAACCTGCCCCTTCGTTCAGGAAACACTTATTGAGCACATGCTTTGTATGTGGCCTTAATGACAGAGCTCTCCACTCTCAAAGGGTTCTCCTTCTGGTGGAAAATAAACAATGAGGGCGGTGGCTATTGTACAGTGGGATGCTTGCTGACACAGAGATCATACAAAGCATAGAGGGGCACAGAAGAGGGAGGGATCGTCAACCTTGCCTGGGAGCACTCTTAGGAGAGGCTTGACAGAGGCTTGAGGCAAGAATTAGCCAAGTGTCAGGACAGGAAAGGTACAGTTGTGCACATAGGGTAGTAAGGTAGTCAGGTATTCAAGCTTTCCCACTAAAAAGAGTATGTTTGAAGTTTCAATTTGTTACATGTCAGGGAAATGCCTGAGTCGAGGTTGCATGCAAAAGGGTGGTGGGAGATGAAGCTGAAAAAGAAAACAATCTCTATTCAGGGTGGGCTTTGTATGGCAATGCATGTGGTTAGAAACTGAATTGTGTCCCAGGGGAGTGAGACATATTTATTGGACTTTTTAAACCATGGAGTAATACGATCATGTTTTCATTTTAGGATACACATGCTGATAGTGGTTTTAGAAGACTGGGTGGCATCAGACTGGAGGCAGGGAAATTCCGCTCTCGATTGGGTGAAAAAAAACCATCTTATCCTGGAATATTATGCTTAGGGAGGAGGTTCGTGGAAACAACTCCATAAAATGCGTGTGTATCCCTGACTTGGTGTTCTTTAGCCTATTGAGCTTCATTCTCATACCTGTAACTTATATTTGAGAATAGAATGGATAACCTGTTTTCCTTAAAACAGAGAGGATAGAACCAAACCCGCAGGACGTCTTTGAGCTGGCATCGCATGAAAGCGACCACCGTCAGCCTCATCTTATTCACCAACTTAGTCCTGGCCACTTGCTCTGACCCATTTCACACCCGCATTCCGGCTTACTCCCAGCCTGCTGAATCTCTGGCCTCATGATTTCAACTGCTATGCTCTCCCTCCCCACACCACTTCTCCAGCTTTGACCTTCAGCTTTTGCTCAGCCACTCTTTACGTTTGCTGCCAGCTCTGCTGTCATCTCTACTGTTTGGGGTCTGGCTTACTCCCTGATGAGAGGAGCCCTGCTGGGTTCACCCCAGCCCTGCCAGCAGCCCCTGCCCGGATGTGCTTGCACACAGGATTTCAGTCTTTGCATTTCAGTAGGAATCAAGGGTTATTAATTAACCCAGGGTGGAACCTATTATGAAACATCCCAGAAAGCTGGAACAAACCAAAGGGACTTCTGAACTCACAGCAGGGAAAAATGCCTTTTAATTGACTTGGATGACTTCACTGCAGAAATCTGTCTAGCTGTTATGCTAAACTGGAAACTAATCTATTAGATTATCTAAGGAATCTCCAGCCCACCCTGACCAGAATCTCCTGAGGTGGGGAGTGTGGCCGACACATAAACAGGACACATGCTTTGAAATGGCTTCTTTTGGATCATATCCAGTATGGCTGCCTTTTCTAGACCCTGGGAAAGAGAGGAGAAGCTGGTATCTGAGAATGAGCTTGTATGTCCTACAGTATGTATTTTTAACATCACATAGGGAGCTTTCGTAAGGCACTGCTTCCTTTAGAGTAGAATTCAACCTAAGCTGAACCTGAGAGAAGTCTTGGGTCACTTCTCTCAGGGAGTTTAGAGGGTAACGTGAGATAATTTCCACAGATGGTGTCCTCATGACAGCTGTGTAGTTTGGACTCAGAAGGGATTAGTGAAAATAACCAGTGTCTAATCACATGCTCACTAAGTGCCGGGCACACGGTGAGTACATCATATAGATTAGTTTCTTTATCTTCATCACTACTCTATGAAGAGCAGGTGCTGTAAGTTCCCCCATTCTGCAGATGAGGAAACTAGGGCTAATTAGAAGTTGGGCGGCTTACTGAAGGCCACACAGCTTACACATGGCAGGGCTGGAATTCACAGTTTGACCCAGACGCTGTTTTACTTGGGAAGGTGTATCTGGAGAAGTAAAAATCTGAAAATGACTTGGTGAATTTCTTCTTCTGTGTAAGGACTGACTTGTTCATGAGACTTGTTCTGTGGGCTGCAAACTTGCCTACAGGGTCCTCTGCAAGTGAGCCCTGCCTGCCTTTCCTCGAGGTTTAGCTCAGGCATTGTTTCTATTCTGCTTCGCCTGAGCTGCTTCTGTCCAAGGAGGGTAAGGTGCCTCTTGACCGTGCTGTCACATACCTCATGCATATTTCTATCATTCCACTTACCCGATTACTTTGAAATTAGTTGTTCGCCTGCCTGTCACTCCCTCTAGTCTCTGGGCTTATAGAGAACATGGACAGTATCTTTATTCAACTTACAGATATTTACTGAGTGCCTACTATGTGGTGAGTGCTAAGACTGAAAAGGTGATTAAAAAAGATGTAGTGTCTACCTGATAGAGCTTAAAGTCTAATGAGAGAGACAGATGTTAATCACATAATTGATCTCTAGCTCTCTCTCACACACACACCCTGACATTTGCACACACTCGCATACATACATGCATCCACCACAATTGCAAACTGATTCGGAGCCATGAAAAAAAGACACTCAATGTTACAGTAGCATGATACCACTGGCTACTTATTCAGGTATTTAGTAGGTGTTTCCAGTAACCAGATACCTAACCTGTGCCCAATAAATATTTGTCTAATAATCTGAAGTAGGGAAAAATGCAAAAGCTACAGAGAAAATATCAGATCTGGGAAGAACTTCCCAGGAAACAGATTCACCCAAATATTCTTTGGCATGGTGAATAGCATAGCTATAGCACTAATCTGACACCAGTGATACAGGTGAATATCAGGTGAACACAATAGGCCAGCCACTGTCTGAGTTTATCTATATATGCTTAACCCTCACCGTGGCCTCACCAAGGAAGTGCTGATGAAACGGAGACTCGAGAGGCTGTGTCTTACGCAAGGCCACCCCGTGGTCGGTCAGTGAAAGAGCTGAGATGTGCATACTCCAGAAGCCGTGGTGCCCACACCACTGACCCTGCATCTTACTGCCTGTTTTAATCTCTTCTCTAGAGCCAAGGCTAGTCACCAAGTATTCCTTGCCCAAGGTCATAGTGCTGGTTACAGTAGAGCCAAGCTTATCTCCTCCTTGCCAAGTCGGGCTGTGGGAGTTCTCAAGGGAGAAACCTGGCTGTGATAAGAGGGTAGTGCTAGACAGGAAGTAAAACTGAGTCCCCTTAAGGGGCATGGAGTTGCATCTAGGGGGCTCTGTGTGCATGTTAAAACCAAGAAGGAAAATTATTATTGAAGGTCAGTTACGTGCCCTTCATGGCTCTAGCGCCTCTCTCACAATGCTATATTTAGTCCTGGTACTGTTCAGACGACAAAACCAAGCCTGGGAGGGGCAAAGTAGGTATTGTGGGATTAGCGACAGAATTGTATTGGAACTTGTGCCTGCCTGCTTTCTTTGGCTCACCTGTTGCCCCGCTGGACCTGGAAAAAAGGCTTGCTTCCTCCTGCCTACAGCACTTTTTCAAATTGATTTTCTCAGAGACTTGTTTACCTGTGTTTCTGGAACTTTCTTTCCTCCCTGAGGTTCCCTTCATGAGCTTCTGGGTGGGTTCTCAGACTGTTTGAGGTGGAACTGAACCAGGTGACCTCTTCACGCGCCCCACCTCAGGGCCTACATTCTGTCCAGACAGAGAGGAGACAGTCAGCCCTCCCCTCTGGCTGCCAGGAAAAGCAGGGGAAACGAAGGGGCTGAACCTCCTGTGGCTGGGCCAGCCAAGTGCCAGGAGCCCCAAATTTGCATTCATTGGACAGAACCAGGTTTTGATCACGTGTCTCACTCTGCTTACTCTCATACAACCGCTTTGGTCTCTCTTACTCCCTTTGCTCTCCGTGGCCCAGGCTCCTTAATGTCTGTGGGAGGGAGGCCAGAGGCTCTCGGCAGCACCAAGGCCCCTAACCAGGCACCCCGTGGCTTTCTCCCTGCCTCGCTTCCTCATTCTGCTCACTGGTGCCTCTGAGGGTCTTTGCAGAGCTAATGCTTAATTCAGGTGGCCTCTTGTTTATAGTGACTTTCCCTTAGGTTCTGCATCTTGGTTCCCCCAAATGTATTTTCTATAAATATCTATCTGTCCATTCTTCCATCTTTCTATATGCCTGTTTGTCCAGTTACCCATCTGTCTAAAACTTAACTCTTTCCTCACTGCTTTTTTGGAGGAGGGATTTTAAAATCAGTTTAGAACTAGGTTCCATTCCCCTCAAATACCTTCATGAAATTTGGTATTTCATAATACCAATAATAGTGATAATAATAATAAAGTCCTAAATATTAAGCACTTGCTACACAGACACACCCCTGATTCTGAGAGTAGGACCATAAAGAAAGCTGAGCACAAAAGAACTGATGCTTTTGAACTGTGGTGTTAGAGAAGACTCTTGAGAGTCCCTTGGACTGCAAGGAGATCCAACCAGTCAATCCTAAAGGAAATCAATTGTAAATATTCATTGGAAGAAGTGATGCTGAAGCTGAAGCTCAGTGGCCACCTGATGAGAAGAGCTGACTCTGGAAAAGACCCTGATGCTGGCAAAGATTGAAGGCAGGAGAAGGACAGGACAGAGGATGAGATGGTTGGATGGCATCACTGACCATGGTGGAGGAAGGGGAAGCCTGGTGTGCTGCAGTTCATGGGGTCTCAAAGAGTCAGACGACTGAGCAGCTGAACCACAACAACCTCACTTTATCCTCACAGTCGCCTTTGGAGTTGCCCGTTACTATTATAGAAGAAGCTAAAGTTCAGAGAGATCCAGCAATGCAGGTTACAGGATTTGAACTCCTGGCTCCCAAGCAGTCCATACTCTATAAAACAGATTCTCCTGACTTGCATGACTAATTCACCCCTCATTTCTGGGATACACATCTGCTACCCCCACCACCCTTCTATGTGGCTTCTGGTTTCTTCTAATCCTTACTTTAACTGTTCTTCACTTATATTTATTGGGAAATGACATTAAGAATCTGAAAGTAAACAGGCTCATTTCAGTAATTCTTACTACTGCTCTCTAGTATTTGTGTGAAGGAAACTTTGTTGCCTCAGAAGATGAGACATCTCAAGAGGGTTTGGTATGATGGACAGAGCTGTGTCTTGGATCAGAAGAGCAAGGATCAAATCCTGGCACCACCTCTTACTACCTATGGAACTTTGAGCCTGTAACTCAGTGTCCTTGGTTACAGTTTCTTTACTTGCAAAATGGAGGTAGTAACAGCAATACTACTGTGTTCATCACATCATAAGATTTAGTTCATTTAATTAAATCCAGGAGGACCTTGCATCTGGGTTGACTGATTTGTAAAGGAGGAACTGGCAGATGCATGGAGTGTTTTCTCCCTGCCAGCTCTCCCCCAGCCACAACAGACACCACTGCTCAGTGAAGGCAGGCTTTCCTGTTGAGCTTAGAGCAGCTTCATCATTCTCCTTGCAGCAACCAGAGCTGGCAGCAAGATGAAACTCACTTGGTAACCCCAAAGGAACTTTCAGTTCTCACATTCTGTGGGTTTGATATGAGCCTACTTAAAGAGGATGGTAAAGTATGGGTAAGGTGGTTGGGTCACGCCAAATGAACTGAGTTGGTAAATATACGGAGGGAATGAAACCAAGACCCACCACCACTGGAATTGCTGAATTCTATTCTGGCAGTCTCTGGACTTGTGCCCCTAGAGCCCTGCTGTTCCACAGGGGTACCTGGGGTTGCAAACGTCAGGCATTTTGGAAGAAGAGAGATGGAGAGAGAAAGGAGGAGGAGAAAGAAGAGGGAGAGGTGGAGAGGAGAAAAGAGAAGAAGGGAGAGAGCTTAACTCATTCCTTCTCTGTATCAGCAGTTCTCAGCCAGGGTTGATTTTGCCCCTGGGGGCCATTTAGCAATACCTGGAAATGTTTCTGGTTGTCACACAGGGGCGTGCTGCTGACCTCTGTGAGAAGAGGACAGGGATGCTTCTAAACATCTTACAGTACACAAGACAGCCTTCCACAACAATGAACGAATTGCCCAACTCAAAAAAGTCAGTGTGCCAAGGTTGGGAGCCCTGTACTAGATGGAAGCTACTCCAAGATGATTCCTTTTGTGCAGGGAGCCCTGTGGGCCCCTAGAGACAGGAGGTGGTACTTCAGTTTATGATGATGTGGGCTTCCCAGATGGCTCTGAAGAAACTTCACCTTCCCTCTTCCTTTTACTCATCATTAAAGGTGTCAGGGCAGAGATGGGGTGGGGACCTTCTCCTTCATTCTTACAAAAATGCCATGGCAGAAGATTCTATGATTTTCCCAAGATCCCAGAGCGAGGAAGTTCCAGAATGGAATATACACTTCATGCTCTTGGATCTTTGTAACACAGCCGACGTCAGTCAGTGTGACCCCTGGTTGTGCACCCAGCAACCTGCAACAGAGGTCCAAAGCCAGGTGAAACCCCGAAGGGCTAGACCAAGCCTGGTGTCATGTAGGGGCCTGGGATTTGTTATAGTCAAGTATGGTAAGACATGCAGACACAGAAATGACTGTCATGCAGGAAGAAGTGTCTCAGAATCACAGTCCCCTAAAGCAGGAGGCACAGAATACCACGATGTGGGGATCCCACGGAGAAGCAGCATGGCCAGTTGAGAGGCAGAGGAAGCAAGGGGAAAATGTGGGCAAGAGCCTTTATTATTGTGGTTCCACCGAAAGGAAAAGGCAAGGCATGGTGAGCACATTCTGGATTGACTAGTTCCAGCAGGCTCTGGGGTGTAGGGGTATCCCTGGTTGCCTGGCACCTGGCCCTGGCTTGTTGGGGGTCAAGGAGAGATAGTGGCCCAGAGTGAGGGCCTGCTTGTTGTTGATGTTGAGTCACTAAGTCGTGTCTGACTCTTCCACCCTGTGAACTGCAGCACACCAGGCTTCCCTGTCCTCCACCATCTCCTGGAGTTTGCTCAAACTCATGTCCATTGAGTCAGTGATGTTATCTAACCATCTCATCCTCTGCTGCCCACTTCTCCTCTTGCCCTCAATTTTCCCTAGCATCATGGCCTTTTCCAGTGAGTCATCTCTTTGCATCAGAGCCCGGTAGAGAAGGTCATTGTGGTGTGGGCTCTGGATGGTTGTCTTACATTTGACAAGTGCTCTCTATGGCAAGTCTTTACTTTCTCCAGGTTCTGGCTAACTCTGTGAGAGGCAGTCCATCCAGGTTCAGTGAGCCTGAAAGATATGAAAGCATCAGAATACAGAAAATAAGACCTGGTTAGCACACCTCTCTAACCCCAAAGCCTTACCACACTGCTACTTTTTAACAATCTTTTGAAGTGGAACTCTTTTGTTTCTAACTAAGTCTTATATAAAACCCAGTATTTAAGCAAATTACAAAGTAAAAATTACTCTTCTGTTTGATGCAGAGCTTGGATGACTCTGAACCTTTGAACCTCCAGAAAGAATCCCACTCCATAGACATCCTCTTTAGAAGTGATTCTCACTTCCTCCATCCTGCTGCTCTCCTAGCCTTGGGTTCTTCCATGGGTTGGAAGAAGCCTAGGGGAGTATTTGAGAGCAGGGATCCTGTAGCCGGATCACTTGTATTTGTATTCTTGATCTATCACCTCCCAAGCTGTGTGACCTTGGGGAATTATATTTAATCTCATGCTTTAGTGCTGCCAACTATAAAGTAGGCATAATGGTAATATCCAGGAGATGGTGAAGGACAGGGAAGCCAGGAATGCTGCAGTCCATGGGGTTGCAAAGAGTGACACACAACTTAGTGACTAAACAACAACGATGACGATTTAAGGACCTACCTGATGGGCTGCTGCTGCTGCTGCTGCTGCTAAGTCACTTCAGTCGTGTCCGACTCTGTGTGACCCCATAGACGGCACCCACCAGGCTCCCCCGTCCCTGGGATTCTCCAGGCAAGAACACTGGAGTGGGTTGCCATTTCCTTCTCCAATGCAGAAAAGTAAAAAGTGAAAGGGAAGTCGCTCAGTCATGTCCGACTCTTCGCAACCCCATGGACCGCAGCCTACCAGGCTCCTCTGTCCATGGGATTTTCCAGGCATGAGTACTGGAGTGGGGTGCCATCGCCTTCTCCGACCTAATAAGCTACTACCAGAATTAATACATGCAAAGCCGTTAGAACAGCGCCTGGCACATAGTAAGTGCTTAACCATTATATATTGTAATCCTAATATAAATATAATTAGTGATATTAGTTTACAAATATGCTGTATTATAATGTTGCTGCCAGAACTACCAAGGTCCTCTTGCTACTAGCTTAGTACTATCACTCCTTTTGTCTCTTCCTCTCCAAAGACTTAACACCACTGCTTCTCCTGTTTTCTTCTATTGCTGCTACTTCTACCATTGTTCCCCCTGGGATAACCATTCCCCCCTCTGCTGCTGGGCATTGCTGCCGTCCAGTGAAAACAATATCAACTAGATCCTGAGAGTCAAAGAAGGTGTGAAGGAGCAGAAAGTGATAGGAGCCACGGATGGGCCACCATGAACGTGTTCACCCTGGTGCTCGCGTACCCTCTTTGAACTTCTCTTGCTCCGAGTTTAGTAACCTCCCCTAATAAAGTCCCAGGCGAGTGGGGCCATTATTGATGAAGTTGGACAGTGGTTCTACATTTGTGTTGTGTTTTTCCTGAGCCTGCAGGGTCAAAAAATGGCCCATTACAGCTCTTGGTGGCCCTGGATGTGTAGATACCCTCATGACTCAGGAATGACATTGGTTCAGCAGCTCATAGGGGCTGCCTGCCCCTGGAATGTGGACAGAGAAGCCTCCTTGCCTTTGCTTCCCTGCATGGGAGTGCATAGACTGCAGGGGGCTACTCTTCCCTGACTCTGACCCTGGCAATCCCCATTTGGGGATTCGATTCACACTGACTCTGGGCTGTATCTGGGTCACACTGTCTTGGAACTGCTATGGCCCCTTGGGAAGAAAAGGAACATCTGAGAAAGGAGAACTCAGCTTTTAAAAATGTAAGTCTCTATTGAGGAAAAGGAATTGGGAAAACAGCCCTTTTGCAAGGAGGAAAATGGTTTGGGTTCCCCTTTCCCAAGCCCAGCCTTAATTTGGAGATATTTCACAGTGGCCTTTTGAAGGGGTGACCAGTTCATACCAAGCTGCCTTAAATGCTTGGAGCAAAAGCCTGTGGGGACTTGCAAATCAACTCCGGGAAGAGAAATTAGCTGTGTCTTGTCTCAGAACTCCCGAAACCGGCTCCAAAGTAAACACATAAGCTGTGCCGGCAGGGAAATCATGGCCCCTTTTTCTTCTTCATTTTAGAAACTCCATGTGTGCATTATTTTAAATAGGCGCCAGCACACGAGGCCCTTTTAACAAGATTGAAAACAGATGGGGCCTTAGGCTGTTCAGTAGCTCTCAGAAACTGACATGGGAAGTGCTAAGCCATCTTGTGTCCAGGCGACGTTCGTATTCTTCTTGAAGCACAAGTCTGGCCAGGCCTCTCCTTCCCAGGGAGCAGGAGTCTGCTTCCTGCATCAGGTGTGTCAGCAGGGGAAGGAAATATCTCCTTTCCCTGCATTTGCCTGTGTTTGCATTTACTTAACCCTCTGGCAGCCTGAAAGAAGAGAGGCTTGTGCTAGCCTTGAGACCCC
The DNA here is from genome assembly GCA_006408675.1 of Madoqua kirkii. NCBI lineage: Eukaryota > Metazoa > Chordata > Mammalia > Artiodactyla > Bovidae > Madoqua > Madoqua kirkii. Next base: position 43,815 of record SJYC01125318.1, on the reverse strand, counting down.
ATGCTTCTGGAGCTGGAAGCATTGGGTTTTAACTTATTATACATGAGATTGTTTCTCCCCACAACCCATGGCTCTCCAGAGGCTCCCAATCTCACTGTAAGTGATGGCCAGAGTCCTTTGCTTGGCTATACACTCTTCATAGTTAGACTTCCCTGGCCTTCTTCCTGCTCTTGTCTTTCTTGCTTACTCTGATCCAGTCACATTGGCCTTCCTTAAAATCAAACAGCAGGAAACAAGTGCTGATGAGGATGTGGAAAGATTGGAAGTCTTGTACATTGCTGGCCAGAATGTAAAAGGGTATAGCTGCTATAGAACACAGTATGGTGGTTCCTCAAGAAGTCAGACAGAATCACCACATGACCTGGCAATTCCACTCCTGGGTATATAGCCAAAAGAACTGAAGGCAGGGACTCAAGCGTGTTTGTTAACCAATGTTCATAGCACATTATTCATAGTAGCCAAAAGGTAGACATAAAACCCAAGTGTTCATTGACAAATGGGTAAACAAATGTGGTATATCCATACAATGGACTATGATTCAACCTTTAAAAGGAAGGAAATTCCGACATATGCTATAACATGGACAAACTTTAAGTCAAATAAGCCAGACGTAAGAGGACAAATATTGTATGATCCTACTTGTATCAGGTACCTAGAAGAGTCAAATTCATAGAGACAGAAAGTACAGTAGAAGTTACCAGCCATTGTGGAGAACGAGTTACTGTTTCTTGGACACGAGGGTTTTGTTGGGGATGATGAAAAAGTTCTGTGGTTGGATGGTGGTGATGGTTGCACAACAATGTGAATATATTTCATGCCACTGATAACACTTAAGAAACAGTTAAAATGGTAAATTTTACATTGCAGTTATTTTACAACAAGGAAACAAACTTTGAAAAACTCAAGGCAGTCACACCCTGCCTCGAGCTTTTGCTTTTCTGTTCTCTTTGCCTGGAGCCCTCTTTCCCAAGATACCCACATGGCTTGTTCAGATTCTCTGCAGCAGTGTCACCTTCTCAGAGGCGCTTGACTGCCCTCTCTGAAATGGCACTCTCCATGCACACTTCTCGTCACTCTGTGTCATGTCCCTTGCTTCATCTTTCTTGGCAGCATTTAACATCCAGAGTGCTGATAATACGGTCCTTCTGAAGTCCAGCGCTAAGCGCAGGCTGTAGGGGCAGCAGGGACTCCATGTCTTAAGCAGAGGGAGCAGCAGGCCCTCATCTTGGCGCAGGGCTTTACCCTGGTCCCTGGATGTGTGGACTGGGTCAAGGGTAGGAAGGTAAGAGGAAGGAGCCCTGGGAAGCAGCTCTAGGGCAAGCTGTGGGTAGCAGCGGGTAGAAAAGGAGGGTTGAATGCTTTTTTCATTTCTACAGCACTGAAATGGTGTTGGACGTGTAAAATTAACACCAAATGAAAGCATGTTAAGGTAGGATAGAATATTTTAATTTCTCAGAGCTTTGATGGATGAGATGTCCTTGTCATCACAAGTTTCCGTTTGGGAAAAAAATTTACAGAAATAAATGACATCAGCCCTACTTAAGCTCCTTCAGTATCTCCGCCCACCATACTCGACAGGGTCATGCCCGCTTCATCTCTAGGCTCCTCATCCCACCCCAGGCAGCTCTTCCCAGAGCTCCAGCCTCACCACCTCACTGGCAGCGTCACACCCACCTGTGATACAACTGCCAAGCGTGGACTCTGCTGCACCGTGATCTCCAAGCCCCTGAACCCATCCATCAACCACCTGGAAAAATACGGGGAGACGTTCACATGTGCTTTGTTTAATCCTATAAACACATATTTTTCAGAATTCAGCAGAATGGTACTTCCCCTGTGGAGCCCAGTGCAACAGTGAAGAGAGGTAGATGTCAAGGGGACACAATTCATCGTTCTTTAATACGTAGCTAAGCTGTGGTCTTAAAATCTCTGAACATCTGCCCCATCTGTCACAAGCAGCAAAAGTTTGTTGCAGGTGGCAAAATTCATTCCTGTATCTCTCATCCTTATAAAAGCTCTGGAAATGGGGAGAGATGAGGCTCTGGCAGTCCCACCATTCTGGGCCCATTCCCACCCCATAAAGCTTCTTTCTCCCCTCCCTCCTCTTCCCCCATTTCCCCCCACCTCCTCAGTCCTCCTCCCCATCCTTCCTCCCCGCTCCTCCCCCATCTCCTACCCTCCTCTGCCTCTCCCTCCCCCTCCTCCTTCTCTCCGTCAGTGAACACGTTCTATCCTTCGGACATTATCAGAAGCTCTCCCTACCCTTCAAGTTTTCCCTGGCAGAGGGAAAATGACAGTGGATGTTTTACTTTGATTCTCAGATGCTGTTGTCTCAGTCTCTATTCTTGGCACAGTAGTTGCTCAAAAAAAGAAATAGTTGTTAAGTTAATGAATTAATGGATGACTCAAGTTCAGGTAGCTTTGTGATCTTGGCCAAGTCATTTTCTCTCTCTGTTTCTCATCCACTAGTGAGAATGGTAATACCTACTCTTGTATCAAGAGGTCATTGTAGTGATCAAATTAAAGAACATAAATGTGATATCTAATGCCGGGGTCCAGTCCCGGTGGATCCAGGGTGATTCGAAGGGGAGACGGATAGGCGAGGAAAAACTTATTTAGAGATATAAGATTAGATTAGGAAGAAATAGTGTAGTAGGAAATTTAGGCGGAGAAAAGAGGCTGATTAACTTGGTTTACGTGGAAAACCAATAAAGTTCCAGACAAGGAACTTGCACCAGCTACGTTGGGCCACTGGTGCCCATTTGAATATCGGAGATTGCCCCGCCTTGGGCTCTCTCTCACGGATCTTAAAAGCCGGGACATGTAAGTAGACATGGTGAACCTCCACGTTCCAAGGGTTCAGCCTGAAAAGGAGAGGGAGGGAGCAAGAGAAAGACACAGGGAAGCCCAGCATTGGTGCAAGACTCCAAAAACTATTTTTCAAAATCAGCTTATATACCCCAAGTTGTACATAAAGAAAGATGCAGAGTTATGCAGGGGCAGCAGTCCTGACCCTCATTGAGACCAGGCTTTCTTTTTGCATACCCTCCCATATGCAAAAGGTCTCAGGTGGTTTACATTATCTTCTGGCCAAGAGACCTGTTGACATTTTTATGGCTATCTTCCTGGATAATTGTCTTTCAAACCAGAAAACTCCTTTTCCCTATAAGTGTTTTTTCTTTACTCTGCATCACCCTCAAAGTACTAAATAAAGTTACATTCCTGTAGAACAAAGGTGCAGTGGATTATAAAGTACTTAACTCAAAGATCTAATGTTGCTAATACCAGGTCTACTACCTGTTTTTCTATATACCAACTATATCTAAAAATAAAAGATATGAAAATTTGGCAGCAAGTATTGGCTCAACAGATGAAACCTTTAATCAATCCTATTCTAATGATTTTGACTTCTTGGAAGCCCCTACATTCCTAGGATGATTTAAGCTTCCTGTGCCTCCTGCAGTCCTGAGGCTTTAAACAATCACATGCGCTGCTGTAAGAGTCCTGCAGGCAGGCTGGAAAGCCATCAGAGGGGTTTTTGGATTGAAACACCCTTTCAAATGCAGAAGAATAAAGCCTTTAGATGACTTTTTCCAGAGTGTGTCAGGAGAGTGGAAAAATACAATACAATAAGGCAGGCATATTCTTATTTTCTGGGGTACATGCTCAGGAAATACCAGGGGGAAAACCTGAGATCTGACTCGACGTTGCACATCAGATCTCTGCCACATGACCTTGTCACAGGTGGGATTCCTTACGCTGGCTCCTGGCAATCTAACATCGATTATTCACTTTTCACTTAGGCACCTTGCTAAGGACTCTTAAGTGGATATTAATTCCATTTTTTAAATCCATTAATTCCATTAAATGGAATTAATCCATCTAATGCTCACACCTGCCCTAGGAAGGTTACCATTCGTAATCTCATTTACAGATGAGGGACTGAAGCTTAGAAAGGCTGACTTGTCTAAAGGTGCACAACAAGTAAGGGGTAAAACTGATTCAAACTCATGGGGTTCAATTCTAAAAACCTTCATATGCCAAACCTCTGTAAACTGCAAGTCACTGCTACTGATTTTTTTAAAAAAATAATATGGTGAACTCCAACTAACTTTGGATATTTTATAACTTGTCTCTATTTTATGTGTATTTTGACACGTTTGTATCTCTCCCTTACGTGCTGTGATTCATGGGGTCACAAAGAGTTGGACGCGACTGAACTGAACCGAACCTGCCTTCTAAACACACACACACACACACACAGAGGAATATTACGATTTTTTGATGAGCAGAGGTGCCTTTGCATCTGCCTGCATAGCTGGGTGTTTCTCATGGGAGGTGGGCAGTACTGCCAGGCAGCTCTCACTGACCCAGTGGCCCAGGCTTTTCCTGAGATGCCCAGTACTGCTTCTGCACAGTATTTCCTCCTCTGGAAAGGTCCACTGAATGAGTCTTCAGACATTCAAAGCCTCTTTTGTCTGCAAGGTGAGTCTGCACTGGTGGAAAAGAGCTCAGCCCTGAGATGCTAGCCAAGGAAGTCATGAGCCCACCAGGCCTCAGAGCTGAAAACATGGCCTATGCGGGAAACCGACAGGAAGCAGTTCTTGTAGAGAGCAGGCTTTGGGCCGCCTGCCAAGTACTTGCTATCAGCAGGGCAGTTGGAAGGAGCAGAGCAGTGAAAGAGGGACCTGTGGGCTTCCCCAGCAGACGTTGCACACTGACGTGGGAAAAGACACAGGAAGGTGTAAGAATTAGAGCTCTGCGAGTTAAGACTCGAGTCACCCCAAATAAGCCACGTGGTACATTGTGAAGGGTGTCAGCTTGGGTTTGGACCCCAGGATGTAACTTTGGGCAAAGTCACCCTGCTTCCCTGGGCCTCGCCTTTGGCATCTGCAAAATGGGCATCTGTTGATTCAGTGATATTCACAGAGCACCCATGTTGTTTATCCAGACACTGGTTTAGGTGCTGGGCTAGAGTTCTGAGCAAAACAGACAAAATCCCTGCCCGTGGAGCTTCCATTATAGTGAAAGAAATGGATGATTAAATATTCACTTGGGATGGATGTAAATATTTACGTCAGAGAGCGATGAGTTGCTGTGGGGGAAGATTAAGCAAGGAAATAGCTTGGAGCACAGCAGGTGCTTTGTAGGAAGGTGCCACCAGGGGCGCCAGGGAGCAGAGGTGTGCTGCCAGCCCTCAGAAACAAGGTTTAGGGGCTGAGGGATTGGAGGTTGGAGTCTGCTTCCTGTGCTGGATAATGGGAAAGAGGCCAGCGTGGCATGGCGATGACAGAGTGAGTTGAAACAGGGGCAGACGGGGGCTGGTGGAAGGAGATGTCAAAGAACCTAAATCCTGTGGGAGTTCACAGCCTGCGTAAAGCTTGGGTTTTCTGTGTTTAATGTTTTATTATTGTTGCTGCTGTTGTTTATGCTTTTAACGAGTCTCTATAAGACCCTGTGAAAGAACCTAGGAAGTGAAGAAGGGACTCTTCCTGGTGATCCAGTGGTTAAGACTCCATGCTCCCAGTGCAGGGGGCCCAAGTTCAATCCCTGGTCAGGGAACACATCCCTCATGCCACAACTGAGATTCTCCATACCGCAGCAAAGATCCCAAGTGCTGCAACTGAGACCCAGTGCAGCCAAGTAAATTAAAAAAAAAAACAAACGAAGAAGATCACAGTGCATGCAGAATGCTGATTTATTTTAAAAGGAATTTGTTAATAACACACTTTCCTTCCCAAGAGTAAACATAACAGTCTGTTAGGAATTAGGGTGGAATTTTGATGAAAACTTGCTAGAGGACTCAAGAATGCCCTAAGCCTACCTTGACGATTACTACCACCATCCCTTTTACAGGTTCCTGAAGTAGACAAGAACACAAGGAGGAAGAGCAAATAAGTTTTAGAGGGCCTAGGCCCACCACCCCTGTGCAGGGTTGCCTGAATCAGCTCCAGACCAGAACAGTGCAGCATCTTGCTGCTGCTGCTGCTAAGTCGCTTCTGTTGTGTCTGACTCTGTGTGACCCCAGAGACGGCAGCCCACCAGGCTCCCCCATCCCTGGGATTCTCCAGGCAAGAATACTGGAGTGGGTTGCCATTTCCTTCTCCAGTGCATGAAAGTGAAAAGTGAAAGGGAAGTCGCTTAGTCATGTCTGACTCTTAGTGACCCCATGGACTGCAGCCTACCATGCTCCTCCGTCCATGGGATTCTCCAGACAAGAATACTGGAGTGGATTGTCATGCCCTCCTCCAGGGGATCTTCCCAATCCAGGATCAAACCTGCACTCTTATGTCTCCTGCATTGACAGGTGGGTTCTTGACCACTAGCGCCACTTGGGAAGCCCTACTTACTAAATACATATTGCTAAATAATTTTGAGGTACCACAAACACAGTTATGAAAATAGAGAGCAGGACATCTGGGTCTCCTTGGAATCAGAGTTCAGTGCTGCAAACTCATGGGACAGAGGCTGGCTGAGAGCAAAATGGCTGCTGAGGGTGGCTTCTCTGAGGAGCTACAAGGCAGGAGAGAGGAAGTTAACATGAGGACCACCCAGTTCAGCAGGAACTCAGCTGGAGAGAAGCAGAATGTGGACTCCAGAAGCAGAATGTGGACTCCCTTAAAAACAGAATCACACATGATTGCCTGGTTTCAGCTCAGCAGTGACCTTGCCCACTGTTTAAGGCAGCATTATGATGTCCTGAGCACTAGATTAACAGTTCCTCCTTATGAGGTGAGAAAGCGTAGAGAAAAGGGCAGAGGATGAGAAGTTGTTCTAGCATGAGGAAAGGTCCTGGAGGCTGCCACCTTCTGCCATCAGCTCAGTATCTCTGTGTCTCTCTCGTCTCTCTCTTTTACCCTCCTGCAAATTACAAAGGGTGTCTAAGGCCTTGGAAAGGGGCAGACTGTAAGGGTTTAAGTGTGCAGTCTGGACCAGATAGGTCTTCACTAACAAGAATTTCCAGTATCTTATCAGCCTCTCTTGGATTCCTGAACAATCTGTCTGCCAGCATCTTGTCTTTCTCAGGAACTCTGGACAACAGCTCTTTGTGTCGAAATCCCACCTCCTTCAGTCAGGCTTCATGGTCAAGGCAGATAGCTGCTACCTCCACATTCCCACACATTTTTGGTTTCTTGTGTACATTCCAGTCACTCATCCAATTCCAAGTCCCAATTTCAGTTTCTTTCCCATTGATCTGTTGGCCTAATAACATCCTTCAACTTATATAATAATGATGATTGCAATCACCATTTTCTACTCCATCATCAACATCATTATCATTGCAAATGCAATTATTGGTAACTAAAGATGAATACCCCATGCTCTCAGTGATATTATCTGCTTGGCATCACATACTTTCTAGGTTCCAGTGAGCACCCATGAAAGACTCTTCAGGAAACTGAATGCATTCCATCTTGTTTGTGTGTGATGTACGTACTCATGAGTGTGTGTGCACGTGTTTTCCTGGAGCTGGACATGTGTTTAATTATAAACATGTGCTTGCATTTCCTTGTGATCGAGGGTGCTATAGAAGAGGTCTTGTTAATGGCTATGATTCCAACCATAACTAGCACTGATAATAGAGTCTGAAACTTAGAAAGTGCTATGTAAATACTTGTGGTTAAATATTTATCACTCTCTTATAACACAGCCCTTCGTGTTTCCCAGTGGTCTCCCAAAGATGACTATATGCTAATCCTTCGAATCTGTGAAAATGATACTTAGAAGGGAGATGACGATGTGATTACAGTTATGGACTTTAAAATAAGAAGAGTATCTCTGATTATCCAAGTGGGCCAGTCTGACCACTGAAGCCCTTAAACAGAGAACTTTGTCTAGAGAGGGAGATGTGACAAAAGGGAAGTCAGGAAACTTTGGAGAATAAGAAGGACTTGACATGCCACGACAAGTTTGAAGATGGGGAGTACAGTGTGACAAGGAGTGCAGACAGTTTAAGGAGCTCGGAGAGTCTCCCAGCTGAGATCAGCAAGGAAGTAGAACCTCAGTCCTATAGCTGCAGAGAGCTCAATTCAGCAAACCTGGAAGCAGATTCTTCCTAAAACCTCCCAGAAAGAGTCCAGATGGCTGATACCTTGATTTTGGCTTTGTGAAATCTAGAACAGAAATCAGCTGCGCTAACATGGACTTCTAATGGATATAGAGCAGTGAGACAATGCATTTGTGTTGTCTGCAGCTGTTAAATTTGTGATAATTTGTTGTGGCAGCAATACTAATACCCTATAGAGTCCGTTCCCTTGCAGGGAATTCAAAATCCTCAGAATTGGCCTCCCACCCACTTCTCTAGTTCTGTTCTTTTGTGTTCCTCCACATACTCCATGCTCCAACAACAGAAGACATCTCACTGCTTCACTGACCCAAGAGCCTTGTGTTCTCAGCTGTGCTTTTGTTCATGAACACTTAGATTAGGCCTTTCTCCTCCTTTCTACCTGGAACCACCCTCCTCCTTGCTGTGGTCTAGTGCATCTAGCAGTGGGGCAGTTTCAGAAGGTGAATTATTTAGCGTGTGTAGGTACTATAGTTGTCCATTCATCTACAAAGTATAAAAAATAACACTTCATTCCCCAAGTGTGTTTTCAATACCTCCTGTGTACCAGGAACTGGATATAAAGTGGTAAGTAGCTTTCTAATTAAAGTATGATTGCTTGGCATTTCTTTTTCATAAGGTATGCTACGGTAATAGTATTTTTGTTCCATGATCATTGGGAGACACTGGTTAAGAAAGAGAGGTGAAAATGAAACAGACCATGGACATAATTGACTCAGTTGATGATAACTCATTTTGAAGATGAAGAGAATTAAAGTGGAGAGAGAAAGAAGGGTTTGTCTAAGGCCATACACTTGGTCAGTGTTAAATTTGAAATTTAGATCCCTTGACCCCAGACTTGAAACCAGTTTCTTTTCCACTATTCTTTGATTCTTCCATGTAGATGCTTAATAAAGGTCATAATCAGAAAAATTCAGAGTCTAGCATTTTCAGGTATCTTTGAGATCAGTGTTGAAAGCTTCCCACACCTGGTTTTAACAAGTGTAACAAAATACAAAGAACTTACATAGGCTGCTGTGAAAACCTACCTGTCTTTAATGGTGTCCATGACCCAATAATTTCACTCCTAGGAATATACTCAAAAGAAATGAGGGTATATGTCCAACAAAAGAAATGTAAAAGAATGTGCATAACAGCTTTTTTCTTAATAGCTAATGACTAGAAATAGGCCAAGTGTCCATCAGCAGCAGAACAGAGGGATGTATATTGTGCGTAATGAAACAGACCATGGACATAATTGACTCAGTTGATGATAACTCATTTTGAAGATGAAGAGAATTAAAGTGGAGAGAGAAAGAAGGGTTTGTCTAAGGCCATACACTTGGTCAGTGTTAAATTTGAAATTTAGATCCCTTGACCCCAGACTTGAAACCAGTTTCTTTTCCACTATTCTTTGATTCTTCCATGTAGATGCTTAATAAAGGTCATAATCAGAAAAATTCAGAGTCTAGCATTTTCAGGTATCTTTGAGATCAGTGTTGAAAGCTTCCCACACCTGGTTTTAACAAGTGTAACAAAATACAAAGAACTTACATAGGCTGCTGTGAAAACCTACCTGTCTTTAATGGTGTCCATGACCCAATAATTTCACTCCTAGGAATATACTCAAAAGAAATGAGGGTATATGTCCAACAAAAGAAATGTAAAAGAATGTGCATAACAGCTTTTTTCTTAATAGCTAATGACTAGAAATAGGCCAAGTGTCCATCAGCAGCAGAACAGAGGGATGTATTATTGTGCGGGAGGGCATGACAACCCTCTCCAGTATTCTTGCCTGGAGAATCCCATGGACAGAGGAGCCTGGCAGAGTACAGCCCATAGGGTCACAAAGAGTCATACACAGCTGAAGAGACTTAGCACACACCCCTGTGCAGGCACTCAAGCACTACACAGAAATAAAATCATTTATTCTAAGCCCAACACCATGAATGAATCACACAGATACAATGATGAGTGAAAAAAAGGCAAATACCAAAGAGCATGCACGCTGAGATTCATATGAAGTTCAAAAACATACAAAACTAAGCTATAGAAACAGAAGGTATCAAAGTGGTAGCATCATGGTGTGAAAGTTGCAGTCAGTTATATTGAAGTTGACAGAGTATTCAGGGAGGCTGGAATTGTTACCAATTTCATCTTGATATTGATTGCTCATGCTAAGTTGCTTCAGTTGTGTCCAACTCTTTGCAACTCTGTGGACTGTAGCCGGCCAGGCTCCTCTGTCCATGGGCTTCTCCAGGCAAGAATAATGGAGTGGGTTGACTTTTTCTTCTCCAGGGGATCTTCCCAACTCAGGGATCAAACCCACGTCTCTTGTGTCTCCTAGCACCATCTGGGAAGTTGATATTGACTATGCAAGCACAGATCAATTAAGATCCGTCAGTCTGTAAAAATTTGTGAAATTTAATTTAGCTATCCCTCTTTTTTGAGGCATTCTTCTAAGGTTTACAATAGCTTTAATTTATCAAGATCTATCAGTTTGAGTAAACTCCGAGAGTTGGCAATGAACAGGGAGGCCTGACGTGCTGCAGTCCATGGAGTCGCAAAGAGTTGAACACGACTGAGCGACTGAACTGAACTGATCTTTAAATAATGTTACACCACTTTATATACAGGTAAGGACCTTTTAACAGTACGTTTCCATTTCCATCTTTTTGTTCTTGTTACACCTTCTACTTCTGCATGTGTGATGAACTCCCATAATTCATACTGTTGTCTTGCAGTCAATTATTCACCTTGAGAAGCAGAGAACTTTACTGACATAAAAGGAACAGACTTCCTTCCAAGTCCAAGAGTATTTACAAATGCACTTTTTGTGGCAAAATGTAAAGTGAAAGTGAGGTGCCTACAAGCATGGCAGACTGTAACAACTTGACTCTAATTCAAAGTAAGAAGTCTTTGAAGAAAAAAGTCATCAGAGTACAGGCTCAGTATTTGTGACACATAGTTGCTTCTTACGTGTGGGATCTTTCCAGATCAGGGATTGAACCTGTGTCTCCTGCATTGACAGGTGGATTCTTCACCACAGAGTCACCAAGGAAGCCCAGCTGTCATTCTTTGCCTCTCTATATAAAGTATATTTTTCCCCTCTGATTGCTTTGAAGGTTTTCTGTTCATCGCTGGTTTGTTAGTAAGCTGATTATTATGTACATTGGTATGATTTTCTTTATGTTTCTTCTGCTTGGGAGTCATTGAATTTCTTAGGCCTATAGGTTTATAGTTTTCATCAAATTTGAAAAACTGAGACTGAGGGGAGCTTCTGCAAAGTTGAGAAAGCTCCAGGTAAACTAAGACAAGTTGGTCATCCTAGATCCAGAGCACACTATGATCCAGGGCTCATTTAGCCCCACTACTAAATTTTTGAGAACTTGACTCTTATCACAAAGTCTTTACACTTTACCTGGTGAGAACACGCACTATCCCCAGCCCCATGTGTGTTCTGGAGTGTGAGTCTACTGTTTTCTGATAGTTCTGAGAAGGCCCTGAGAAGTTTCCTGTCATGCATGCTCATAGCAGTACGCAGCCAAAGACTTAAAGATCTGCCTGGAGGCCTTTTCCTGTGCAGTTGTATCTTTCCTTTACTCTGCCCTGCCAATTCTAGCCACCGCTGCTGCTGCTGCTGCTGCTGCTGCTGCTGCTGCTGCTGCTGCTGCTGCTGAGTCTGTCAGTCATGTCTGACTCTGTGCAACCCCGTAGATGGCAGCTCACCAGGCTTCCCCCATCCCTGAGATTCTCCAGGCAAGAACACTGGAGTGGGTTGCCATTTCCTTCTCCAATGCATGAAAGTGAAAAGTGAAAGTGAAGTCGCTCAGTCGTCTCCGACTCTTCGCGACCTCATGGATCGAAGCCTACCAGGCTCCTCCATCCGTGGGATTTTGCAGGCAAGAGTACTGGAGTGGGATGCCATTGCCTTCTCCAGCCTCCCTGAATTCTAACGTTTGACTCTTCAGCTTAGTGAGACTACTGGGCACTGATTGCATTCTCGCGCGCCTGAAAACTGCCTCTAGGCAGTCAGCTAGGGCAGTCACTGCTAATTTCACGTGTTTCCTTTCTGCAGGGTCATAGTCCTGCAACGCCTGTTGTTCAGTGTCTGAAAACTACTAATGTACTTTGTCTGGCTTTCCCAGCTTAAGATGACAGTGTGATATAGTTCCTATTACTCCATTGTGGACTTAATTAAGCAGAAATCTTTCCTCTTTATATTGTATGCCTTAATATTTTAAAAATTGTTTATGTTATAAATATTTGAAAAGTTTCTCTTTTTCTGGCTATACCATTTTTTATGCATTTCAATTTACTCTCGCTAAGACAGTTAAATTTTGAATATAATAATGACAGCTGTTTATAGAGATCTTCCTCCTATGTGTGTCTTAGCTCTGTGCTAGGTGTCTCATATACACTATCTTGAATCTTCACTAACAGTTTTAAAGCTAGATACCACTGATATTATTGCCTCCACTTTAGAGATGTCAGAACTGAGATTTTAAGCAGTCAGTAACTTGATCAAAATCATCAGATATTGAGCAGTTACTTTTAAATGTAGTTTCTTTGAATATTTATTTATCTATACCACCATGCCTAGTATATAGTAAAGAGACATTACATTAAAAATAATCGGGACCAAAATGTTTTTGAGGTCAAAAGGTTAACTTATGCAGAAAATGCAGAATCATGACTCTCATAGTAGTGCTTTATTTTGTGCGTGTGTCCATATATGCATTTAAGTATGTGCTTGCTGAAATGGATAAAGGAGCCTTACCTAAACCAATCGACATTCTTTGAACCCTGACGCCTTTGCACGCAATACTAAAATTGGATCCAATTTCCAAAATTATTTTATTACATTCCTAGGATTATCGTAACAAATTACTACAACTTGGTGGCTTAAAATAAATTATCTTGTCAGAGGCCAGAAATTGGAATCAAGGTGTCAACAGATCTGTACTCCCTCTGAAGACTATCCTTCCTTGCTTCTTCCATCTTCTAGTAACTCTTGTTGTCCTTGGTTTTGGGGCAATGTAACTCCAGTCTGTGCCTCCATCTTCAAACAGCCTTCATTCCTGGGTCCCTCTGTCTCCCCTTCTTTTCTTTTATAAATACATCTTTTATATTTAAGGTCCACTCTCATCCAGGATCTGAGAGCCTTAATTATATTTGCAAAGACTCTTTCTGTACACAGTCAAATTCACAGGTATCAAGCTTTGGGACTTGGACATATCTTTTAGGGGAATCAATTTAACTCACTACAGTCTATGAGAGCTCTCCAGGCCCTGATGTTTAGGATTCTACCAGCAGGGTCATCCTGCTGTCCTGAAGGAGAGATGGTTGGATACTTCTATGTTCATTTCCATGGTTGTTAAAATTTTTAGAAAGATCAATATAGGAAAGTGCCCTTTCTTGGCTACTCCAGCTCTCTGTGCCTGGAGTACTTTTTCTGTGCAGTTGTAAGTTTACTCTGCTGTGCAAATTCTACTACCTCTGCTGATGCTGCTACTGCTGCTATGTTGCGTCAGTCGTGTCTGACTCTGTGCGACCCAATAGATGGCAGCTCACCAGGGTCCTCTGTCCCTGGGATTCTCCAGGCAAGAATACTGGAGTGGGTTGTCATTTCCTTCTCCAATGCAGGAACCTACCTCCTATAATTACTCATAAACTATGAGTAGGAGACAACTCCAGACACTCAGATCTGAACCAGACGAACTTCTGACTTGTATATCCAAGCCCGAGGGTGTCTTCTACCCAGGTATTTCTCTTTGCATTCGAGCAGCAAGATAGCCCCTGGGCCTTTGCCATCTAGTTGGAGATTTTACCATCCAAGATTCTGACTCACTCCTTGTCTTCACATATCTTGTACCCAGCGATTCTGTGTTGCAGCTTTCTTTTTTCTCCACACAAGCAACAACTTTTCTCGCTAATTCTTGTTTATAATCTTACCAATGAAATATCTTGAACATGATGGGCTTATTTTTTAAGGCATTAGATTCAATAACTGGGTCATTACCACTGTTTACCAACTTGGCCTCATTACAGAGCTCTTTGCTTTTCACCTTTCCACAGCATAATGAGGTTATTAATTGAAACAAGAGACACAGGCACTCTGGATCTGCTTTAATGCCATCTGGGAAGATAGCTAGGTCTTTGGCCATAATTTCTGGTAAATGATTCCAAGGGGATGCATTTAAGTCACCATGAAATGATATTTCCCTTCAGTGTAAACTTGTTTTTCTCTTTGAGTGGTTTATTTTTAGGTCCCTAAAATTCCCAGTTGCAGTCCACCTAATGCCTTATTTAGCTAAACACTGGGGACAGTGGGTTGCTGCAGTTAAAAGACAGGCTGGAGCCAGACTGCCTGGGGTTAAATCCTGGCTCTGCTACCTACTGTGTGACAGTGTGCAAGTTATTTGATCTCTCTCTGCCTTGGTTTTTCATGTAGACAAGTATGAGGATTAAATGAATTCATACGTATAAAATGCTTAGGACAGTACCTGGCACATAGTGAGTGTTGCATGTATGCGAGCAGTTACTTTTAGTCATTAAATCCAAAGAAATAGCTTTTGGTTTCTGTATAAGTCAGTATAGTATTATGCATTTCTAGAGTGGGGTTACAGGTTGAATTATGTCTCCTAAAACTCATGTGTTAAAGTCCTAAGGCCCAGTGCCTCAGAATGTGACCTTAGTTGGACACAGGTATGTGGAGATAGGATCTTTACAGAGATAATCAAGTTAAAGTGAAGTCAGTAGGGTGGGTCCTAATCCAGTATGACTGGTAGAATGGCTACAGAGATTGCATAGAGGAAAAACATACTGATAAGAGACAGAGAGAAGATGACCTTGCAATGAGAAAAGCTTGAAACAGAGCCTTTTTGCACGGCCCGCAGAAAGAACCAGTGCTGCCCACACCTTGATTTGGGACTTCTGTCCTCCACAGCTGTGAGAAAGCACAGTTTTCTGTGTTTAAGCCACCTAGTGGGGTACTTTGTTATGGCAAACCTAGGAAATGGTTATAACATCAAGTCACTACCCCCAGGGAGCATATAACCTGGTAGGAGGGGTGTATTCCATAGGAAAGGGCTTCCTAGGTAGCGCTAGTGGTAAAGAACCCACCTGCCAATGCAGGAGACATAAGAAACGCAGGTTTGAACCTTGGGTTGGAAAAATCCCTTGGAGGAGGGCATGGCAACCCTTTCCAGTATTCTTGTTTGAAGAATC
The DNA here is from genome assembly GCA_006408675.1 of Madoqua kirkii. Classification (NCBI taxonomy): domain Eukaryota; kingdom Metazoa; phylum Chordata; class Mammalia; order Artiodactyla; family Bovidae; genus Madoqua; species Madoqua kirkii. The sequence continues at coordinate 28,541 of SJYC01125318.1, read as the reverse complement.
CTGTGGACAGAGGAGCCTGGCAGGCTACAGTCCATAGAGTTGCACAGAGTCGGACATGACTGAAGCTACTTAGCATACACACATTCCATAGGAATAGCAACAGAAAATTTTAAAGCTTGCTCAACCAAATAAGCCAACAAAAAGATGAACTTAGAAGGATGCAGAAATGTCTAATAAAACATAAATGCGACACTGTAGTTGGCACGTAAACATGAAGAATATTCCTTAATGGGGACCAAAATAAAGAATACTGCTTATATCTCTTGTCTCTGCCCCTCTCTTGGTAACTATGGAGTTTCTCTATACTACTACCTCCTATCTCTCTCTCCCCCTGCCTGTTCACTCCCTTTGAGTTAGAGTACCTTCTTCCACCTTCAAGGAGGTAGAAATTAGTAGTGATGTAACTTGGACATGTCACCATGCCTCTTTGCATCTCAGCTTCTTCATCTTTCAAGAAGAGAGATAAATAATATTACTAATTTCACATGAGATTTAAATGTATATTTGGCACTTATAAATGTTATGAGTCCTTGGCTTCCCTAGTATTTTATGAATCCTTATTATTTTGCTTTCTCTTTTAGGCCGAATTCTCAGAGTTGAATCTAGCTGCCTATGTTACTGGGGGCTGTATGGTGGATATGCAGGTCATGAGAAATGGAACCAAGGTTGTGAGGTAAGGAAGACAGTGATGCAGAAAACCTTCATTCCAGAGGTGTGTATGAAGTACCTTCAGAGCCAGCCCCTCTGTTTGTTGCCTGCAACTTAACTCCTGTACTGCATGTGCTTTCATATATAGAATGTATGCTTCCAAAGAGTTCAGGTGTTATTGCACATTAATGATTAATGGCACAAATAATATGGGGAAGCAGCTGAGTACCCTGGAATGATCCCTGGTCTTGGAGAAAGAAGGCTTGGGTTTCATTTCTGACTTTGTGGCTCTGTTCAGTAATGTTATTTACTCTCTCTTGCCCTCCTGATTCTCATCTGCTGCATGATGATAGTGAATATGAAAGTAGAAGGCAAGTATGTGAGAACACCCTATTGTTAATAATTATGAAGTACTGTACAAATAGGAGATTTTTTAAAATAAGCTACACCCTGCTTCCAGCAGTAGGGAAGAATAAATGTTCAGAGACTCCCTTCTCAGGACATCACACCTAAAAGTAGATATATTATTCCTACCCACCCACCCAAATCTGTAATATATGTTGAACTAGATGGGACATGAGGGAATTCTTCAGAAACCCAGGAATGTCAAGAAAGTATAAATCTGGAGGAGTGATAAAGAGCATATTAAAACATTTCTATCTAGTTAAGTACCGAGAGAATGATACAGACCAGGTCTTATGAGGATTCAGATGGAGAAGAAATAGGATTCATATCTGGAAAAGTACAGACAACAGGAATAAATTTGAGGAAAATGTGGATTTGTTCTAATGGGCATTCTGTGTGTTTTAAGAATAGGAAACAGTTGTTGTACAAGCAACAGAAAAAGGGAGTATGTTTAGGAAATTATGGTAATTCAACTAATTCAGTCATCATTTACTGAGTACCTGCTGTGTGCCAAGGAAGACGTTACATGGCTTCCTATTTCCAGTAATGGTAGACCAACTCTAGATTATCTGGAAACAGCTTCAAAGCTGGTTGTAAATAATGATACCTTCAAAGCCATCAAAGAGTTGACATGGTAGTAAGAACTTTCCAGGAAGAGATGATGGGGAAGTAGAAATCCAGAGAGAGAAATGAGTACAAAAGCTTCATTTTTGCTGAGTATTGCTAAGTTCAACAAACTTGAAAATTGGTTTTGATAGTCTAGCAGGGGCAAGGGAGAAAGAAATCAATACTCAAGGTTACATAGGATGTAATGGTAGGGCCTCCCCAAAGTAAGCTGGGGCCTCCAAGGACCTGCATCTCAAGGTAAATGTGAACCATAGGTATATAAGTCCTCACAAGGAACTGCAGCTTGCATTGCACTTTGGTCGACCTTCCAGGGAACCTCGAGCATTAATCTTAATTTATGGTAATCCCAGACATGCAAGAAGTAAAAGCAAATCCTGTGTAGTGGAAGGCACTTTCATCCTAGGCTTCAAATAATTATTCAGATCATTTTTTGTGTAATGGCTAGCACATAGTAAAACATAATAAGGCACAGACACCATGAATGAGAAGAAAGTGAAAGTGAAGTCGCTCAGTCGTGTCCGACTCTGTGGACTGTAGCCTACCAGGCTCCTCCATGGGATTCTCCAGGCAAGAATACTGGAGTGGGTTGCCATTTCCTTCTCTAGGGGATCTTCCCAACCCAGGGGTCGAACCCAGGTCTCCTGCACTGCAGGCAGATGCTTTAACCTCTGAGCCACCAGGGAAGCCCATGAATGAGAAGAAATAGGAAATATAGACAGCAGAAAGATATCCTCAAAGACACCATATATTGAAATGATCAGACACACATTCTTAAAAGAAAAAAATCCTACATATTAAGTTGAAAAAATATCAGATTGGAAGATGTCTGCAAGAAATAGGAAACAATAAAAAAATGACAGAACAAGTTTTATTAAAATCAAAAAGAACTTCTAGAAAGGAAGACTACAATAACCAACATTATTAGAAGTGTTGTGTTTAATGACATACTAAACAGCATTGAAAAGGTGTTAATGAAGTGAAAGTATTTCATGAAATAAGGAAAAATAAAGTATTCACAAAGGCCTCACTGAGGGAAATTGTAAAGTACGTACTTCAAGAAAAAGAAGTTGATCTCGTTATAACATAAAGCAGCAAGAAGACGTGAAGAGCAAAGAAGGTGGAAATGTTAATAAATGTTATCTTCAAAAAACAGTAGTAATAATAATATCTTATGGATTTGAAAAATATATGAAGGCTTAAAATATACTACAGTAAGTAGATTCTGGGGTTAAATAGAATTAAGATATTTTGAGGTCCTTGTATTATCAGAGAGGAAAGTCAATATATTGATTATTAATAGGCTTCAAGAAGTAAAAAATGAAAAAGAATAATTAAAGGTTATCTCTGTGGTAATTACTAAAAATAGATATGGAATGTAGTACTTAAAGGTGATAAGAGAAAAATAGAACTAATAAGAGAAGACAAAAGGAGAAAAGCCAATGCAGAGCAGGCATTATAAATAACACAACTAATGTGATAAATTGAAATCAATATATATCAGCAGGCTGATAATCTGAATGATGGTTACAGCATTACTGGTTATTAAAATACTGAAATTTTTCTATAGAAATTGGTAAATAGTCCCTCACCTGAGCCCACTGAATGTCTTCAGCCACCCTTAACCATAGATGGGCAGGGGCATTGGGACTACTCTTGTCCCTCAGTTTACAACACTTCTGTCCGCCATGTTATATCCTTGTTTCTCCCATGGTCAGAGGACACCCAAACGTTGTAGGGGAGATTCACCTTTGGAAGCAGTAGTGGATTCAAGTTGTTGTTGTTCAGTCGCTAAGTCATGTCTGACTCTTTGTGACCCCATGGACTGCAGCACACCAGGCTTCCCTGTACTTTACTATCTCCCAGAGTTTGCTCATGCCCATTGAGTTGGTGATGCTATCTAACCATCTCATCTTCTGCTGTCCCCTTTTCCTTTTACCTTCAGTCTTTCCCAGTGTCAAGGTCTTTTCCAATAAGTCAGTTCTTTGTATCAGGTAGCCAAAGTATTAGAGCTTCAGCTTCAGCATCAGTCCTTCTAGTGAATGTTCAGGGTTGATTTCCTTTAGGATTGACTGGTTTGAGCTCCTTGCTGTCCAAGGACTCTCAAGGGTCTTCTACAGCACCACAATTTAAAAACATCAGTTCTTTGGAGCTCAGCCTTACTTATGGTTCAACTCTCACATCTGTACATGACTACTGGAAAAACCATAGCTTTGGCTATATGGACCTTTGTCTGCGAAGTGATATCTTTGCTTTTTAATATGCTGTCTGGGTTTGTCATAGCTTTCGTTCCAAGGAGTGAACAACTTTTAATTTTGTGGCTTTAGTCACCATCTGCAGTGATTTTGGAGCCCAAGGAAAATAAAATCTGTCACTGTTTCCACTTTTTCCCCATCTATTTGCTGTGAAGTGATGGGACTGGATGCCATGATCTTAGATTTTTGGATGTTGAGTTTTAAGCCAACTTTTTCATTCCTCTTTCACCCTCATCAGGGGCCTCACTAGGGCTTCCCTGGTGGCTCAGGTAGTAAAGTGTCTGCCTGCGACGCAGAAGACCCGGGTTCGACCCCTGGGTCGGGAAGATGCCTGTAGAAGTAATTGGCAACCCACTCTACTACTCTTGCCTGGAAAATCCTATGGACGGAGGAGCCTGGAAAGCTCTAGTCCATGAGGTCTCAGAGTCGGACACAACTGAGTGACTTCACTCACATCAAGAACCTCTTTAGTTCCTCTTCACTTTCTGCCATTAGAGTACTATCATCTGTGTATCTGAGACTGTTGCTATTTCTCCTGGAAACCTTAATTCCAGCTTGTGATTCATCCAGCCTGGGGTTCCACATGATATACTCTATATATAAGTTAAATAAGCAGGGTGACAATATACAACCTTGTTTTACTCCTTTCCCAATTTTGAACTAGTCCATTGTTCCACATCCAATTCTAACTGTTGCTTCTTGACCTGTATAGGTTTCTCAGGAGACAGGTAAGGTGGTCTGGTATTCCCAGCTCTTTAAGAATTTTCCACAGCATGTTGTGATCCACACAGAGGCTTTAGTGTAGTCAGTGAAGCAGAAGTAGATGTTTCTCTGGAATTCTCTTGCTTTCTCCCTTGCCTAGAATCAGAATATCACACTGTTTAGGAGGGAGAGCCTGGGACCCAAGCCAAGTCAATGAGAATTCTCGTGAGACCTTTGCTGGAATTCTTGGGTGAGAGACATATTTGTTCTGCTGGGGCTGCTGAGCCAGTGGAATGGTCTCCTGGAGCTGCTGGTGGCCATGGCTGTTTGTCCTGGAGGGAAGGATCTGCTAAGAATGAAGCAAAAGCAAAGGAAAACACAGCAAAGATAGAGAATAAAAGAGTCAGTGACCTGATGATGTTATTCAAGGCCTTGAATCCAGGTCATCTCCAAACTAGAGCCCCCCCCTACCACAAAAAAAATCCTTTTTGATGAAGCCAGCTTGACCTGCACATACAGAATTCATGAATTTTTATCTACTTAACCAACTTTGTAACATATCCTATGTGCTAGGCACTGTCCCAAGCACTTAACGTGTATTGACTCATTTCATCCTTTCAGCAGCCCTGTAAAGTATGTACTATTATCATCCACATTTTCCAGATGAGAAGACTCAAGTTGGCTAATGGAATCAAGGTCTCCAGCCAGTAAGGGGCAAAACTAGGATTCAGGCCTAGGTACGTGGTCCCATAGTGTTTGCATCACCACTTACTGGACTGCCTCCTTAACAAGGGGAAGACTGTTTCGTAGTTAGAGCTGCTTAAAGAGGCAGTAAGAGCTTCCCAGGTAGTGCTAGTGGTAAAGAACCTGCCTGCAGGAGACAGAAGGAACACGGGTTTGATCCCTGGCTTGGGAAAATCCCAAGGAGGAGAGCCTGGCAACCCACTCCAGTATTCTTGCCCAGGGAACCTCATGGGCAGAGGAGCCTGGCAGGCTGTAGTCCATAAGGTTGCAAAAGCTGGACACAACTGAAACAACATAGCATGCATGCACACAGAGAGGCATTAAAGTAGTATACATTATGAGTAGTAGTACACAAAAATACCATTAGACAAGTACCGAGATCAAAGAATCTGAATTTTAGACAGTGGGAACTTAGAAATGAAAGAAGTGAAAGTGTTAGTCACTCAGTCATGTGTGATTCTTCATGATCCCTTGTACTATAGCCCTCCATGATCTTCTGTCCGTGGAATTCTCCAGGCAAGAATACTGGAGTGGGTAACTGTTCCCTCCTCTAGGGGATTATCTTCCCAACCCAGGATTGAACCAGGGTCTCCTCCACTGCAGGCATATATTTTTTTAACCGTCTGAGCCATCATAGAAGCCCCTATAAAAGTGATAAGTATTTGATCAGATTAAGAATGCGTCCCTGGTGGCTCAGATGGTAAGGAATCTGTCTGAAATGGGGAGACCTGGGTTCAATCCCTGCGTTGGGAAAATCCTCTGGAGAAGGGAACGGCTACCCACTCCAGTATTCTTGCCTGCAGAATTCCATGGACTGTATATATAGTCCAGGGAGTTGCAAAGAGTCAGACACGACTGAGCAACTTTCACTTTTCAAGGATACTCTAATACTGTAATGGGGTGTGTAAATAACTTTTAAGTCTAGTAAAAAGGTTAAAAGGCAAAAGTGTTAAAAATAGCAATAGCCACAATGATTCATTAATGAATGTACAAAATAAAAAGATGTAAATTGTGGCATCAAAAACATAGACTGTAGGGGGGCAAGTAAAAGACTAGTTTTTATATGCAAATAAAGTTAGATTGTTACCAACTTAAGATAGATAGACTGTTGTAACTATAAAATGTTTTATGTAAGCCTCATGGTACCCATATGGAGAAGGCAATGGCATCCCACTCCAGTACTCTTGCCTGGAAAATCCCATGGGCAGAGGAGCCTGGTAGGCTGCAGTCCATGGGGTCGCTAGGAGTTGGACACGACTGAAGCGACTTCACTTTCACTTTTCACTTTCATGCATTGGAGAAGGAAATGGCAGCCCATTTCACTGTTCTTGCCTGGAGAATCCCAGGGACGGAGGAGCCTGGTGGGCTGCCGTCTATGGGGTCACACAGAGAGGACGCAACTGAAGCGACTTAGCAGCAGTAGTAGCATGGTACCCATAAAGCAAAACTCTATAGGAGATACACAAAACAGAAAAACAAATAATTTAAAGCAGCTACTACTAAAAAGTAGGCTTCCCAGGTATTGCTAGTAGTAAAGAACCTGCTTGCCAGTGCAGGTTGATATAAGAGATCCAGGGTTTGATCCCTGGGTTGGGGAGATCCCCTGGAGGCAGGCATGGCAACCCACTCCAGTATTTTTACCTGGAGAATCCCATGGACAGAGGAGCCTGAAGAGCTGCAGTCCATAGGGTCACAAGGAGTTGGACACAACTGAAGCAACTTAGCATGCATGCATAGGAAAGTATCAAATCATGAAGGAAACCAGCAAGGGAGGAATAAAGGAACAAAGAAACTGCAAACCAACCAAGAAACAGTTAGGAAAATGGCAGGGATTTCCCTGGCAGTCCTGTGCTTAAGATTCCATGCTCTCAGTGCAAGGGGTGAAGGTTTAATCCCTGCTCAGGGTACTAAAATCCCACATGCCATAGAGGATGGCCTAAGAAAATAAAATAATAAATAAACAAAATGGCAATGATACTAATTACTTTGAATGTAAATAGATTAAACTTTTCAATGAAAAGACATACGATGACTGAATGAATTAAAAGAAAAAGATACTGCTTAAAAGGAACTCACTTTAGCTTTAAAGACATACTTAGACTGAAAGTGAAGGGATGGAAAAAGATATTCCAGGTAAATAGGAACTAAAACAGCAGGGGTAGCTGTGCTGATTTCAGACAAAATAGACTTTAAGTTAAAAACTCTAATAAGAGACAAAAGTGGCATTATACAATGAAAAAACAATCTATTTAGAAGATCCAAGAATTGTTAGTGTATATGTGCCTAACATTAGCGCACATAAAAATGTAAAGCAAATATTGACAAATATGAAGGAAAATGTAGATAGCAATACCATAATAATAGAGAACTTCAAGACCCCACTGTCATCACTGGATCATTCAGACAAGAAATCAATAAGAACATTAAGCTTGAACTATATGTTAGACCAAATGGACCCAACAGACATACACAGAACAGTCCATCCAAGAGCAGCAGAATATACATTCTCAAGTGCATATGGAACATTCTCCAGAATAAATTATATTTTAGGCACAAAACAAATCTTAACAAATCTAAGAAGATAAAAGTCATATCAGATATTTGTTCATACCAGAACATATTTGTATGAAACCAGAATAAATCACAGGAAGAAAACTAATCTAAAACTAAAAATAAGTAAACACAGAAAAGGAAGCCAACAAAATGAAAAAGGCAAGCCATTTTTCTAAGGGGTTAATATCCAAAATATATAAAGAACTCATAACAACTTAATAGCAGAACCAAATAACCAAATTTCAAAAATGGGTAAAGGATCTGGACAGACATTTCTTTTCCAAATGAGATATATAAATGGCCGCTAGTCTATGAAAAGCTGCTCCACATCACTAATTATCAGGGAAATGTGTATCAAAACCACAATGAAATACCGCCTCACACCTGTTAGGGTGACTGATATCAAAAATCAAAAGATACGTGTGGGTGAGGATGTGGAAAAAAAGAGAATCCTTGTGGATTGTTGGAGGGAGTGTAAATTAGAACAACCATTATCGAAAACAGTATGGAGTTTCCTTGAAAACTTAAAAATAAAGCTATTGTATGACCCAGAAATCTCACTTGTGGGTCATATCCAAAAGAAATAAGATCACTATGTTGACAAGATATCTCTACTCCTATGTTTATTGCAACATTATTCATAGTATCCAAGATGTGGAGACAATCCACATGTCCATCAGTGGAATGATGGATTTAAAAAATTATATATATGTGTGTTTGTTTGTGTGTATAAATGTTATCCAGCCTTAAAAAAGAATGAAGTCCTGCCATTTACAGTAACATGGATAGACCTAGAGGACATTATGCTAAGTGAATTAAGTCAGAGACAGATAAATAGTTGCATGATCTCATTTATATGTAAAATCTAAAAAATTTTCAATTATAGTAACAAAGAATAGAATGGTGGTGACTAGTGTCTGGTGAGTGGGAGGAATGGGGAGATGTTTGTCAAGGGGTTTACACTTTCAGTTATAAGATGAAGAAGTTCTGGAGACCTAATGTACAGGGTACTGACTATAGTATATATATAGTATACTTGAAATCTACTGATTATATCTCAAGTGTTTTTTTAGCATACAGAAAAGGGTTAAGTATGTAAGGTGATAGATATGTTAATTAACTTGATCATGGTTTTCATTTCATAATGTATGCAGATATCAACCATGTTGTACATCTTAAACACATGACAAAATATGCTGTACACCTTAAATATATACACGTTTTCCAAGAAAGGGGTAGCACTTGGATTTGAATCCAGATCTCTGATTTTATGCCAAGTGAGTTCCCAACTGTCTTTAAATCCATAAATTTCGTCCACTCCACAGCACCGGTCCTGTTGAGCCCACCGCAGGCTGACCTGAGTGGACTCTGGGTCTGTGCAGGAAACAGCAGGAAGTGGAGGTTTCTCCTGGGTGCTGAGCATGGCTTAGGCTCATGTAGGGTATAGGATATGTGTTACTCTCCTTCAGAAACCTGTTGCTCAGATAGGAGCTTCTACCTCTCTCTGCTTTTTCATCTATAAAGGTTGATTGTATTATTTTACATAGTTTCCAAAGAATTAAATGAGATGTTATATGTGAAAGTTTGTTCATTCCTTCATCCCACAGGTGTTTATTAAGGTCCTATTCTATGTTCCAGGCTCCATTTCAGATATTAAGAATTGTATCAGACAGGCGCTAGGCAGAAAACAGAATACACCCCCAAATAATTTAAATAAAGAGATTTTAATGAAGCAATCACTTATAGAAGACTATTGGGACTCAGGGAACATGAGGCATCCAATAACAATAGCAAGAAGCCTTTATCATCATTAGGGATAAAGGGACAAGGAGAGGAAGTAGAATTAATAGACTCAGTCTGGAAGGTTTTATCAGTACTTGGGCAGGAGAGCCATGTAATTGAAGCAGTAGTTGTCAAGGAACTTAACTACCTCCAAGGTCTTGGCACTGAAGCAGGGTGAGCACTGGAAAGAAGCACCATTGCCCTCCAGTCTCCTGCTTGGGCCTCATTTTGGCCCAGTGAGCAAAAGAGCCCAATAGAACTGTCCGCAGAGTTCAGTCTCCTGGGGCTCAGAGCAGGGCAGTGGAGAATGAGCTGGGGGCAGGCGGGTGCCAGAAGAGAATAACTCTCTTAGGAATTTCCGGTAAACAAAACAGCCCACGTCTCTGCTCAAGGCCAGGTTCACTAGTGCTTTGTAAATGGCAAAGTATTACACATGAATCGGCTAAATCATGGGTAATTGTAGTAATTAAATGGATAGCACCCCTTACTCTGGTTTCTGTCAAACACCCAAACTAAGAGTGGACTGCCAGCCAGCTCGAGGTGCTCAAAAGCAACTCAGACAACCCAGGTTCTCAATAAAGTTGCGTAATTGTATTTAGAGAGCAGAGCAGGGGCCATTCCAGGGCATGTTAAGATTCATGCTTTGTGGATGGTTGTGGCCATTCTGGGCCCAGATTCAAGCCTGGCTTCACAATGGAGCAATAAAAAAAGGGCAGCCGTGTCCATACAGCCAGATGGGATTCAAAATACAGGATAGGAGAAACCAAGAATGAAAAACACCCAAGGAGGCAGACGTTAATGAGGCCCCAGCCTAATTACACAAGCCCCGCTCTCAGTGTCCAGCATTAGGCAACACTAAATTACAGGCACCCGTTCAAACCACGGCGGCTGATAATGTGTCTCTGCTCATTAGAAGGTCAGACCTCAGAGAGGGTTGAAGAGAGGGAGCCAGCAAGCATAAGTAACACAGAACTTGAGGAGAGGCACTGAAGATTCTCAGAAACTAGCCCCCATACCCGCTCTAGCTTTAGTGTTACCAGGGAGAATGTTTGAGGCAAGATGGAGATGTGTGGGCCTGGCCCAGAGAAAAGTTACTTTACAGAATCTTAGAGGTCCCGAGTTAGAAGAGTCCCTTAGAGTTTTCTGTGCATCCTCAGTTTACAGACGGGCAAGTTGTGCCCCCGGGGTCAGGGAGGAGGATGTCTTGTCCAAATCATCCTTTTGTGTCAGGATCAGCTCTCCATCCTGAACCTCTATCCTGAGAATTCTCAGACATCCCATCAAAGAATATTATAAAATCATGTTTATTTCACACATAATTGCTCAAAGTCTTCTGAGCTTCCTGAACTTGGTGTTTCAAATTCCTGATATTCATTCATGCAACAAATATTTATTGAGCAAATTTAGAGTGCCAGGTACCCTCCAGCAAATTACAAAGAGCTCAGTTTCTGCTCTCCCTTCTTGGTGCCTGTGTCTGTTTGGAAAACTGTTTCCTTTAATTCTCTTAAGTGGCTACACACTCACTGAGCTTTCCTCCTTTCCTTTCTTTCACTCATTGAAGATGTGCCAGGCACAGAGGATGTAATAGTGGACAAGACAGACAATAGTTTTTGCGGAGCTGAGATTTAAGGTACAGAAACTGACAACGAATTAGAAAACAAATATGCCGTCTAATGGCAGGTTGTGAGCGAAGGCTGAACCCCAAGAAGAGTTCAAAGATGATTAGTATTTGAGGTGAGTGATCAGGAGAGACTTCTTGCAGGAGTAGACCTGTGTAGAAACCTAAATAATATGAGCAGAGTGAGCCATGTGGACTTGGGAGAGGGCGCCTCTCTCTCTCTTGACTCTGAATGGATGTGCACATAGGTGTGCACCAGTGTGGGCCAGTACACACACTGGCTTTGGAGCCAGAAGAGGCCAAGGAGGAAGGCAGAGACCTCCATCAGCCTGGCTTACTCATGTGCCTTTTTCTGCCTTCTTCCCGCAAAGTTGAATTTGGCACCCCTGCTCTTTGCAAAAACGCATCTAGGACTTGCCCAGGTAGGTGGCTTCACAGCCGAAAGTCCCCTTACCTGGGCAAAGCAGACCACCTGGGGTGGGTCTCAGCTCTGCCTGCTGCAAGCTGGGAGGCCCTGAATTAGTGTCTCCACCTCCCCACTCTTGGTTTCCCCATCTGTAAAGTGAGAAGTACCCTTAGTTCCGAGAGTGAAACACATGAAGCGGATAGGACCATGTCTATACCTTCAGGGACAATCTTTGTACCTGCTCTTTCTTTCTCCTAAAGCACTCCACAGATGTCACTATGTCACACACTCTTACTTCCTTTGAAATATCTGATCAGATGCCACCTCCTCAGAGAGACCTTGCAGACCATTCCATTCTCACAGTCGAAGCTCAACTATGTAGTTTTTCCCTTCAGGCAGTTGTCACTGCCTGAAACTGTGGATAGGTAAATAAATAGGTGGATGATATATAGATGATTGATAGCTAACAATTAGATACATTAATGCAACATATCAATGTAACATTATTATATAATATAAACTATTATATACCAATTGTATGCTTTGTGTAATTAGTTTGTGTGTGCATGCATGTGTGCTAAATCTGTTCAGTTGTGTCCAAGTTTTTGCAACCCCATGGACCGTAGACCTCCAGGCGCCTCTGTCCATGGGATTCCCCAGGCAAGAACACTGGAGTGGATTGCCATGCCTTCTTCCAGGGGATCTTCCTGACCCAGGGATCAAACCCACGTGTCTTACGTCTCCTGCATTGGCAGGCGGGTACTTTACCACCAGTGCCACTGGGGAAGCACATTAATAATGTTAATGTTATAACTATTATAATATATATCATATTAATATAATCTATCAATATTTATTGATTATATAATGTATTGATTATATTATAGATATAGATATGGTATGCTATTGTGTAATTTATTTTATTGTATTGTTTTCTAGAAGAGAAGACCCTGTAGGCGGGGACTTTGTTTTGCTTCCCCTGTATTCTCAGCCCCTAGAACAGTGCCTGTCACATATCAGTTTCTCAGTAACTATTTGTTCAGTGAGTGAAGGAATGAAACAGCCCTTAACTAACGGCTCTGTGTTCTTTTGTCTTTACTGCTCATCCCTTACTGTGATCGCTTCAGGAGACTAGTAATTGCTGTATTCTTCTCATGCCTTCCACTGACTAGACCTTCCTCGAGGATCAGGTTAAGGACTGTTTTTTTTAAGTGGTACCCCCAGTGCCTGGCACAGTGCCGAAATCTTTGCTGAAGGCATTCAAGACTGACCGACTCGTCGAATGAATAAGAATCCCACAACTTTGCAAAATAAAAAGCTCACCAGTGAGAGGACGCCAGCCAGCTTGCAGCAGGCATGGACTTGCTGACCAGCACACCGCCCACTGCGTTCTCTCTCCCCGGGAGGGGATGGGGTCTGGGAGGCCAGAGACAATGAGGCATTGAGGGTCCCGGCGGAGCAGCCCTGGAGGGGGCAGGCCCGGTCTATCTCATCGTCCAGGGCCTTTGCCCTCAGCACTGCAGGAGAAAGCAGAATCCCTGGGGACTTGCAGAGGTGGGGCGTGGGAACGGGAAGAAAGCAGCACAAGAGAGAGACAGTGAGAGCCTGTAAAGAGATGCCAGGCTCCGCTGCCCATGTGCCTCCAGCCAACAGGCCAGCTGCGGATCTGCCAACTCCCCCAGCAGAGGGAGCGGTGCACTGATGGGGAAAAACAGTGCGGCTCCTGCTTCCCAGGATCATAGAACTGGGGACAAGAGACCTGGGAGGCTCTCGGAGAGCCTCTGCCCTCCCCACACGCACCTTCCTTCCCCCTTGCTGCTGCCACTCCCAGGAATGGCTCCAGTGCTCAGTCCCACTCTGCCCTCCCGGGCACCTGCTCCCAGCCTGACACTATCTACGGAGAAGAAATTGCCCAATGTTCACTTTACCCTTTTGATTTGGGCATTCTGTTTTTCATGCAGAAGCAATCACCTCTTACTAACAAGCTGCTGGGTACCTGGGAACTTCTCAGTGGCAGGTAGTTTGATCCCCTTTTTGAATGAAATGAAGGGTTACTTTCTGAGAAGGGTAGGGCCTAGGTCTGTGGTCACACAGCAAATGAGCAGGAGTGCGGGGTTCAGACTCCCTCACTCTGCCCTGCCGGGCACCTGCTCCCAGCCTGACACTATCTACGGAGAAGAAATTGCCCAATGTTCACTTTACCCTTTTGATTTGGGCATTCTGTTTTTCATGCAGAAGCAATCACCTCTTACTAACAAGCTGCTGGGTACCTGGGAACTTCTCAGTGGCAGGTAGTTTGATCCCCTTTTTGAATGAAATGAAGGGTTACTTTCTGAGAAGGGTAGGGCCTAGGTCTGTGGTCACACAGCAAATGAGCAGGAGTGCGGGGTTCAGACTCCCATGTCTTCACATCACACTACCCTTCATCTGCGTGGCAGAACTTGATACCAGAAGCAACACTAGCATTGGTGCTAGGTGGCCCTGGGTTTGAATCTGGGCTCCCCACTCACTGTCTGTATGACTGACCAAGTAACCTCACCTCCTGACTCCCACATTCTGCAATTGTAAAATGGAAGTATTGCCTACTTGGAGGGCCAAATGGGAAAGTCTGCTAATGCCTGAAACAGTGGATGCTCTGCTGATATTCAGCCTGCCCCTTCCTCGCCCTCCCACCCCATGACTCGTCCTGCACATTCTTCCTTTCCTGACTCCCAGGGTGAGTCTGGTGGAGGGGAAGGAGACTGTCTAGGATCCCTTCCTCACCCAGACAGCATGGAGGAGCAATCCATTTACAGTTTGCTAAATGTCAGACTTTGTCTTTTCATTTAAGCATGTCTGTCTGCTTCCTGATGGCTGATTGACCCAGCAGTTCAGTAGCTTTCAGCCTTTCCCATGAAGGTGAATAATTTAAGACTCCTCTCCCCACTCCGGCTTATGTGTCCTGTTACCAGAAAGTCTGTTTCCTGGATGTGGCCTGAGAATCTGTATGTTGTCAAGCTCTACCTACAAGGTTTCAAGACCAAGAGTCCAAGGACTCTGCTTCAAAGTCCATTGTACAGCTAGCCTGTGAAGAAGAGCTGCAAGCAGACACTAACATGGAACGATCTTTTGATATTAATCTGTGTGGTTTTAAAATAAGTGTGGCAATTTTAGAACAGTCATATAAAAAAGTTGAACTTGTGTAGAGAGGTTACAGGTTCAAAGTCTAGCTCTACTGGTTACCCACTGTGGGGCTATAGAATCATCATTGCTTCCTTTCTGAGTGTGTTTCCTCATTTGTGTTTGAGGGCGGCATTTCTGACTTCATAGGACAGTAGATGGAATCAAAAGAGGCACTGGGTATGAGTGTGCTTGCTAAATTATGAAGTAGAGCATATACATTAGATGTTATGCTGAGATGAGCAGTTTGTCTGGGACATGTCTTCATTTTGCTAATAAAGAGCTTTTCTATGCTGTTAAGCCTACTCAGGGGCATTCTGGGCTATATCTCTTTACCTTCTGTAGTGTTTGTCTTGATGGCAGTGAAGTTTCTAACAAGGAAGTCGGTCCTTGGACAAGCAACCCTTCATTGAATGAGGGAGTGGCAGAGAGAAAGCAGGCAGCACCATGCCCAGTGGGTATGGGGTCTCCAGACCCCTGAGTTGCTCCTGATGGGGATGATGGGTGTGTAACTTTTTCTCATATCAGCACTTTTTATTCCCCACCACCATTCCTGCTTCCCTGGTGGCTCAGATAGTAAAGAATCTGCCTGCAATGCAGCACACCCAGGTTCCATCCCTAGGTCAGGAAAATCCCCTGGAGAAGGGATAGGCTACCCACTCCAGTACTCTTGCCTGGAGAATTCTGTAGACAGAGGAGTCTGGCGGGCTACAGTCCATAGGGGTCACAAAGAGTTGGACACTATTGAGTGACACACACACACACACACACACACACACACACACACACCCACATTCTTACCTTAGACCAAATTGCCTCATTCCTTTACCTGGATTTCTGCGTTCCCCATCTCACTAGCCTCCTTGCCTCTGTCTCAGTTATCAGTAGCTGTGGAACAAACTGCCCCAAAACCTGATGGCTTAAAACCTCGGTCGTTTTATTTGCTTGTGGCCTGTGGGTCAGGAATCTGGGTAGGGCAGGGACAGGCAGTCCTGTGCCTGCCCTCTGGCTGGGCTGGGCTGGACAGTCCTGTCACCTTCGTATGTCTCTGGTGCCTCGATGCTCCTTCACATGTTCTTTCTTGCCCATGGCTGTTGCACTTCCTCAAAGCAGTGTGGTCTCAGGATGTCAGACTTCTCATATAGTAGCTGCTTTACAAAAGGACAAGTTACAACAGGCATAGAAGTTGCAAATACTAATATCTGAAGAGGTCAGAGTTAGAAGTTCCATTGCCTCACTTCTGCCATATGCTATGGTCAGAGACAGAGCCAGGGGCAATTAGAGTTAATGAGAGCCCACCCGTTGATGAGAGGAGCAGCAAAGAATTTGAGGACACTTTAATTCACCATGGTCCCATTCAGTCCCTTCTCCACACAGAAGCCAGAGTGATTCTTCTGAAATTAAATCAGATGCCAAGCCCACGAGTTCTTCACATCTTCTTAGAGTGGAGTCCACAGTCATGGTTATGCTCTGTAGGCCCCTGTAGTCTAGACTTCCTCTGTCTCCCCCTTCCTTCCCATCAACCTCACCAGTCCTCCTCTTTTGTGCCATTCTCTAAACATGTCACATGTACTCTCCCCTCCTCAGAGCCTTTGCACCTGCTATTCTCAGCCTGGGAAGGGCTTCCCCGGCAGCGCTAGTGCTAAAGAACCCACCTGCCAATGCAGGAGATATAAGAGATGCAGGTTCCTGCATCAGGAAAATCACCTGGAGAACACAGCAACCCACTCCAGTATTCTTGGCCTGAAGAATCCTATGGACAGAGGAGTCTGATGGGCTGCAGTCTATGGGGTCGCAAAGAGTCGGACACAACTGAAGATATAAACACAGCTCACTCCTCAGGACTTTTGGCTTTGCTCAGATGCACCGCTTCCTTCTCTGATCATCCTATCTGAAATAACCTCCCCTGTGGATCTCTAAGCCGCTCCATGCTTTGTATTTTAATGAACAGCAGTCAGCACTGCTGCTGTGTCTGTTTGTGGTCCCTGCCTATAAGCTCTTTGAGGGGAGGGATCGTGTCTGTTTTGCCCGTCACTGCGTCCCTACTGGCTAGCGTGGTGACTAGCACCATTTTGTTTGAATAACTGATTCTTGCATCTTGCCATTTGTTTTATTTTCTGCATTTGTACCTATCCTCCCACCCAGACTGGGAGGTCTTTGAGGGCAGAGGTCATGTTTTCGTTGTTGCTGCAAACTGGTCTCTAGCGTGGTCTTTGATAACTGTGGGTTGGGTGCCAGGTTTGAGTCCCACCCTCGTTTGAAACCCCAGCCTTGCTCTTTTACAAGTTTCTATTGTCTTTCTTTGTTCTGAAACACACATTGATTAAAAACTGTATGGCCTGTTACTATTCCTGTATTACAGATAAAGAAATTGAGTCACCGAGTGACTAAGCAACTTGCCTGAGGTCACATGGAAAGTGGAGGAGCAAGGATTCAAATCCAAGAAGGCTAATTCAAAACTCACGGCTGTAAGGGCTCTACCGTATTGCTTCCCCCGTGATGGGTCCTTGGTCACAGCTAATCTGTTTTATGCCATTTCATGACGGTTCTATGCTTACTCAACCTACTTCCAGAATTAACTTGGGTTTGTATCTTTTGATTTTAATTTTTTTAATTGATTACTTTTTTTTGTTTGTGATATGCGGCATGCAGGATCTTAGTTCCTCAACCAAGGATTGAACTTGTGCCCCCTGAAATGGAAGCGCAGAATCTTTTCCACTGGACCGCCAGGGAATTCCCCCTTCATTTTATTTTAAACTAGCTCTCTCACTTACATTGAGCAAGCTGATGGGCCTTTCTGTGCCTTAGTTTGCCCAGATACAATAGAGATAATAGTAGATCCTAGTGAAAAGCACTATTTCATAAAAGGCCTTATACTAGGCCTGTATGTAGTTAGTTAGTTTGGTAAACTATGAGTTTGGGTAAACTCCGAGAGTTGGTGATGGGCAGGGAGGCCTGGCATGCTGCGGTCCATGGGGTTGCAAAGAGTCGGACACAACTGAGCGACTGAACTAAACTGATGTAGTTAGTAGTCAATAAATCTTAGCTGTTACTATAATTTATTTCCCCCAAAGCATGAAACACAGCTTTAGCCCTGGGCCATACATTCTTATAAATACTTCTGCCCCTGGCAGTAGACACTGAGACTTTTTACCTGCTACGGAACACCATCAGAGGATACCCACTGTCCCCCCACAAAGAGTTTTGGATCCTGACACTGTTTTCCCAGCAATGAGCTCATTGTTTCACGTTCTGCCAGAGTGAACCCAACACATGTCCTATACTTTGTGTCACTTTATATTCTTGTCCCTGTACCACAGACGGAGAAACTGGAGCTCTCAGAGCTTATATAACTTGTCCCCAGGGAACCCAGCAAGACAACAGGAAAACCTAACTCTGGTCGCCCCTGCTGGCTTCCAGTCTATGCTCTATACCACAGCCAGACTGAGTTGTTTTTTGTTTTTTTTTAAATCTTTTATTTATTTATTTTTAAATTAATAGAGTTTATATATTTAGAGAGATTTTAGCTTCACAGCAGAATTGAAAGTACACGGAGTTCCCATATACCCCCTGTCCTCCCCACCACAAGTCTCCCCCATCATCCATGTCTGCCACCAGAGTGGGACGTTTATTACAACTGACAAAGCTACACTGAAATCTCATTATCACCCAAAGCCTACAGTTTACACTAGTGTTCATTCTCGGTGTCATACATTCTGTGGGTTTTGATGAATATATAACATGTATCCACCGTTATAGCATCATACCAGACAGTTTCACTGCCCTAATAATCCCCAGTGCTCTGCTTATTCATTCTCTCTCCTCCCTAACCCCTGGCAACTACTAATCTTTTTTTTTTCTGTTTCTATGGTTTTGCCTTTTCTAGAGTGTCATAGAGTTGGAATCATACAGCATATACTCTTTTTAGAGTGAGCTTCTTAAAACACTGATTTGACTGTGTCACTTCATCAGTTAAAACCCTTCAACATGTTCCTTGTACTCTTGGACCAAAATCTGTACTGTAGCTTGGACCAGTCTTTACTGTAGCTTGTGTGGTCTGTCCCTGCCCACCCTGCTAGCCTCCTCCTGCTCTCTCTGCATCAGCCTTGTCAATTCTTGCTCAATTCTTCAACCCTCACCTATTCTTTCCCATCACAGGTTTTCACTTATTATGTTCCCTCTGCTTGGAAAGTTCTTTCCTCCCCATTTCACCTAGAAAACTCTTGCTTGCCCTCAGATCAAAGTGGCACTCAGGGAAACAGCTTAACCCTCCCCCATCATATTTACTGTGGCTGGTTCTCAGCAGGCTGGGGGTCGGTCTTCATTGAATAAGTGAAGGCACTATGCCTATAGCTATTTAAAGCATTCAGTGTGTCTCAAGTACCATACTGGGCACTTTGCATTTAGTACAGATAACCCTCCTTGCATGGTCAGTACATAAGTTATATTTTATGGATGAGAAATTGGGGCTCAGAGAGGTTCAGTATCTTACCCAAAGTCTCACTGTGCATGAGGGGTGGAGTTGCCATTTGTACCAGCTCTGTCTGAATTTAAAGCCAGATTCATATAACCATGCCATGTCCTCTGATTTCTCTTAATGCTGGAGCCGGTGTTTGGGCCTCTGTTGGTGGCAGCATACTGGGGCTTTCTGGGTGGGTGGGTGGCTGTTCATTTCCAGGGGTCAGGAGAGAGGTTGGTGCCATTTAATAATGTGCAGCGGCAGCTCTGCAGTGGGCAATCAGAGCATTTGTTCCCCTTATGATGCTCTGGCTCCCATTCAGCTACCCGGAGAGAGCCATACAGCCATCTTTTATTGCCACCCTCTGTTCTGAGAAAGGAAGCACAAAGAGATAAAGTGACTGTGTGACTTGCATTTGCTTTGAGCGATCAGACAGGGCTTCCTGACTGTGCTGCCTGCTTGCTCCTTCTCCTCAGCCAGAGCTGTATCAGGGCAGGGCTGAGACTAGTCTTTGTCTTTCTCATCCAGCCAAATTCATTTTCTCCCTGAGTTGCTCTCCACCAAATTCTGAGGCAGGGGAAGAGTAAGGGTCGTTGCGTAAGGCTGTACAGCTTATGCATTGCTTAGAAGCCTATCTGGTGCCCTCCAAGTGGGGGCTGAAAATCAGCTAGTTCTCAGCTCTTCTGTGCTCTAGCTTGGGGCTGCCTATGTCCTTTCTCTAATAAAGACCATCAATTAGCCCTGGGCTCTGGCAACCAAACGCCTTTTTTCTGCTTGAAATTTGCATTCAGTACGGTTTCAGACTCTAACCCTCCTGACATCAGAACTCCTGCAAGCATAAATTACAGTAGCCATCTTTAAATATCCTTCCTTCTAACCTTGGAAGTCCTTAAGCAAATTACCAGGACCAGGACCCTGACTTGTAGGGTCAGGAACCCTAGAGTTTTGTCTGAGTGTTAAGACCACAGGCTGCACAGCTGAGCAGACCTGGATTCAGGTCTTCCTTCCATCACCTATTAATTGTGTGACCTAGGGGTGCACTCTTCACCTTTCTGAGCCTCAGTTCCTTTCATCTGTGAAACAGAGTGCTGCTTATAAAAATTAGATATAACGGTTTGTTTAGTTGTGAGAAAAGTGGCTAACATAGGTTGCCTACTACGTACCTGGCACTGTTCTAAGCATTTTGTGGCAATTAATTGCTTTAATACTCAGAACAATCTATTTCCCATATGAAGAATCTGAGGCACAGAAAGATTAATGGACTTGCCCAAGGTCACACAGCTGCTAAATTGGTGAAGCTGGGATTTGAATCAGGGCTCTGAATCAGGAGTCTCTACTGACTCAAAGTAAATAAGGTAGAAGTCAAGTCCAGCCCTGGCACAAAGGAAGTGCTCAATAAATAAAAGCCATTACCATTAAGACCCTGACCCCGGGGAAGATTGAGAGCAAGAGGAGACGGGGATGACAGAGGATGAGGTGATTGGATGGCATCACCGACTTGATGGACATGAGTTTGAGCAAGCTCCGAGGGATGGTGATGGACAGGGTGGCCTGGCGTGCTGCAGTCCATGGGGTCATAAAGAGTTGGACACGACTTAGCGACTTAACAATAACAATTACCATTATTAGCAGTAGTAGCTGAAGCTGCCAGAATCAAAAGCTGCCAGTGCTTGAAATTTTTATAGATCATCTATCATGGCATATGGTTCTCAAACCCTTTCCACAGAGGTACCTCCTGGTTTCTTTCAGATTATTAGCAAGGCTTATTAGCAGGCAGGATTCCAGCTCCCGCTTTTTCCACTCCTGCCATCTTTATACAAGAATCAATCACACTTTCATCTATTTCTATATTAAAATTCCACCTAAAATTTTGTTTGAGAAAGAATTCTGCTGCCAAGCAAGAGTTTTAAAATGTGGCTGAGTCTAATCCATTTATCTTTAAATAAAAGTGCCACAGAAAGGGCAAGTACCTTGCTCAAAGACACACAGTGAGTGAGCTGGAGAGCGTGCCAGGGCAGAGTTCTTTCCTGCTTCCCAGAGTAGTGGCTTTTTGCTAAGCCTCATTCAAGGTCTTGTTTTTTCCCCTCAAGTGCCAGCTGGGAGAATATATTTTGTTCACATTTCCCAGACCCCCCCTCATTCCACTGTGCTTTCTCCCGGTCTCCGAGCACACTGCTTGTGTCTGCATCTGACCTGCGTACACCCCCTCATGCAAAATGCTGACAGGTGCCCCCAGTCCCAGGCAGACCAATCCCAGCACCAACCTGCTTCACAGAGGCTAGCCAGGTAGTCTGGCCTCACATTGCTGGCTCCACCTCTCACTGTGCCTGTCAGACCTGACCTCAGAGAGGAGGGAGAGCTGACCAGTTCCTAGTGTTAATGGGGCACATTGGAGAAATGCTAAACCAACAGTGTTTGGAAATTCAGGCCAGCAGCCAGGCATAGAGCCGGCCAAGTTTCAGCTGGGATGGGAGGGGATGGTTACTCTGAGGCAGAATTAGTGTCTTTTAAAAGCTGGATGAAGACATTGTTTATTCAAGACCCTGGGAGCACAAAGATAAAACATGCATAATGGATTTGGGGTCTTCTGGCAGACAGCTCTTCTAAACTGTCTCCATCATCATCATAAAAGAATCAGGCCCATCCTCTGAGGCCTACTGTGTGGTGGGGCAGCTCTGCGGAAGTCCTCTCCCTGCAGTAAACTGTATGGCACTGATTAGGAAGCTTGCAGTTGGTTCAGAGAAGAGAAGAAACTTGCACAGGGTCACACAGCTGATGGAGAAGCAGCCAGAATTTAACTAGCATTCTCGAACTTACAAATCATCATTCTTTTGATTAAGATAGGTCTTAAGGCTTTAGGACCCTGATCTCTAGGGTCAAGGGCAAAGCGGTTTAGCCTGGGTTTGAGACTAACCCTTAGATGGAGGGTTTAGATGGAGACCATTGAGATAACTCTAAGTTGGGATGGGCAGCATACTGGGATCAAAGACAATTACGACATCCTCAAAACACTCTAAACCTTCAAATTAATTTAGGCTGATAGGACAGGTTATCATGGCAAGGAGAACACTAAAGTCTTGTAATAAGTGCAACAGAAAGACTGGACATTCCCAGGTGGGGTCGACCTAATTGTTTCTCTAGACTTGACTGGCCTTGCCACAGCATGATATGCTCATACTGTTCACTCAGTGAATATTAGTGGAGTACCTTCCCTGGGCCAGGCAGGAGGCATTGGCAGCTATGGCAGTACAGGGTGTATACAGCCATGCAGAGCTGGAAAGTTACGGTTTATCAGAGACACATAGGAACCGAACTTAGAGTATCTGGATATTTTCAGGAACTGATTTCGTGATCCCAATCCTTGCATCTCTTCATATCTAGAAAAGCACTAAATCCCTCAAGCACAGAGTGCCTCACTCCCCACCCTGAATTCCCTTCAGAGGTGTTGAAGGTCACCAGCTGCAGCAGCACAGGGTTCAGTCTCTGCAGAGGCAGATGGCACATGCCCTTGCTGTTGCTGTTCAGTCGCTGGTGAATCCTCTTGGCAAGTGCCAGTTTGTGGCTGACAGGTCCCTTGTAACTGTAGGCATACCTTCACACTGCATGCCCATGCTGAGCTCAGGGTATTCCACGGCACACTTTTTCCATAAAGGACCAAGTATCAAATTCTTTCAGCTTTGCAGCCCATTTGGTCTCAGTCCCCACTACCCAGCTCTGGTTGTGGCGTGAAAGTGGACATTTGCAATACATGTAAGTGTGTACTGATAAAATCTTATTTACAAAAATGGGTGGTAGGCTGGATTTAGCCAGATTTGGCCTGTGGGTTGTAATTTGCTAACCTGTTTTTTAGCAAAAAAAAAAAACCTCACCTCCAACCACAGAGGATGAGATGGTTGAATGGCATCACCAATTTGACGAACATGAGTTTGAGCAAACCCTGGGAGTTTCTGATAGACGAGGAAGCCTGGCATGTTGCAGTCCATGGGATCGCAAAGAATCAGACATGACTGAGCTACTGAACTGACTGAACTGAACCTGTTTTTAATGGTGTGGCCTCTGGAATGTGCTGCCTGGGTTCAAATCCTGGCTCTGCCCTTTGCTGGCTATGTTGACCTTGGACAAATTATAAAACTTCTCTGTGCTTTAGGGTCACCATTACAAAATTGGGATGATAATCATCTTTCCATTATAAGGAGGTTATGAGGAATAAAATAATATTTGTAAGGCACTTAGAGAACAGTGTCTGGCATGTTGACAGCATGCATAATCATTAGCTACCCATAGGGAGAGTGGTAGGCTTGGAAGAGCAATGATATTAATACCTGCCCTGTGGGACCTTAGGGGCTTCCCTGGTGGCTCAGACGGTAAAGAATCTGTCTGCAGTGTAGGAAAACCTGGATTCAATCCCTGGGTTGGAAAGATCCCTGGAGAAGGGAATGGCAACCCACTCCAGTATTCTTGCCTGGAGAATCCCATGGACAGAGGAGTCTGGTGGGCTGTAATCCATGGGGCTGCAGAGTTGGATACAACTGAGTGACTAACAGACACATACAGAGCGTTTAGAAGAGTATGGTACACTTCTTGAAAACTCAATAGTTAGTATCCTCTTTATTATTTTTCTCCTGGGATTATGGGTCACTGATGGGCAAAATGGCAGAAATGAGTAGGGCATCTAAGGAAGAACTAGCTAGTACTGTTTCAATAAGTGGCATTTTCTCTTCTTAAACCTTATTGAGCATCCGAGCTCTCTGGCGAGCTTGTCTAACATGTGGATTCCTGTTTCTCAGGATTTGGATTCATTACGTTGTGGCTCCCAAATCCTCTTTTCCAGCTTGCCAGGTGAGTGTGATGCAGGGGTCCCATGAGCACGTGTTGAGAAACAGCAGATCTTTGGTTTCCAGGGAACAGCGTCTCTCAGGCCTCTCAGCTTCCTGAGAACAAGCAGATCAGCCACTTCCTGTCTCCTTTCCTCCCTTCGTGTCCCTTGAGGAGGCTCTGCTTCCAGATGGGGTCAGTTAGTTTCAGCTGCTGCCAGACCTTTCCCCAGGGCCTCCAGCTGTGCAAACCTTCAGCCTTCTTGTCTCAGGGACTTCCTAGCTTATGTATCGAAGGCTCTGCTACACCCTTCAGCTGAATGTGGGACTCTTCTGTAGAGGATGCCTTGAAAACCGAGGTGTTCCCAGGAGATCTGGTTCTGTGGTTCTTGATTGTCAAAGGCCAGGATGCCCTTAGAGAGATAATCAGCACCACTCCTTCAAGGGCAGCTGGCAGCTGGGGAGAGAGATGTGCCTGAAAGGAAGGCATAGGCGAAAGGGGAGGATTGCAGGCTCTGTAGTATACAGCTCATGGGGCCTTAGAGATTGAATATCCATGGACCACTTGGATCCTGGCAGAGCTCTTGTGAGAACTAAATGGAGTAAGGAGGCAGAGCACCCAGCCGGTATTGGCATGCCATCAGAGAGTACTTTGTTTACAGACAAGCAAGGATGTGAGATGGGTTGGGGGAGACGAGGAGATCTCCCCTGCCTGCTCACCCCTTTTCTACCACTTGGACGGTATATGCCCCACCCTTTAGGAAGTTTCTTGGTTTTGCAGGTGTGATTCTCATCCTTCCAGCTAGATTGCAGGCTCAGTGAAGTCTCAAGCTAGAATTAATACTGTGTATGGGTGCCACTCACCTAAAGTTCACTGACTACCACCTTTCTGGAAAGCAACTGATCTGAAAGCTTCCTACACAACATGAGAGGCAGTCCAGTGGTTAGCGGCGTGAGAGAAAGAAACTACCCATTATTCATCCAAGTGCTTGGTAAAATCCAAAGACCCTACAGCCATAAGGAGGTTTGTTTGCTTGTTTGGAATGGGGTAGAAAAAACTACAAGGGCAACCCACTCCAGTACTCTTGCCTGGAAACTCCCATGGATGGAGGAGCCTGATAGGCTGCAGTCCACGGGGTCATGAAGAGTCAGACATGACTGAGCAACTTCACTTTCACTTTTCACTTTCATACATTGGAGAAGGAAATGGCAACCCACTTCAGCATTCTTGCCTGGAGAATCCCAAGGACGGAGGAGCCTGGTAGGCTGCCATCTATCGGGTCACACAGAGTTGGACATGACTGAAGCAACTTAGTAGCAACAGCAGCAGCAGAAAAAAACGACCAGCTGTAGAGGAGAATGCCTTTAAAACCCAAGTTCTGGTTTTTCTTTGTGTATATAAGGTAGACTGACTATGGTGGGGAAACAAACTAGATGGCCTAATGCAAAAGAAGCCCATTTCTCACATTCAGTGAGCTACTTAGGAGGCCAGCCAAGCCCCTTCCATCGTGTAGCTCCATCATCCCTGTGTCCTCAGGATCCTTTGCAGGCAGTTTGCATCTGCTAACTGACAAGAAAGGAAAAAAAAGTGGAGGACTGCTGGGAGGATTTTTGTGGGCTAGGCCTAGCAAAGCCATACATCATTATTACCAGTGTTTCGTTTATTCCAGTGGCCGGAACTTGGTCACATGGCTGCGCCCAGACATCAGGTCTGCGGGGAAATATAGCCCAGCTGGGTATCCAAGTGAGCAAGCTTGGGAACAAGTTTGGCCAAGTATCTGGCCTCTGCTATACTTCATAATTTTGAACAGGTCTCTTCTGTTACCCATCTTTAAATGCAGGAAATCTGGTCTGCTTGTGTCATAGGATTGTGCTAAAGATCAAGAGATCATAGCTGTTAGAGGACTCAGAAGGAGGGAATACAGGTGAGCTGCTAACTTCGCCGCCTTCTGAATGCCTGGCCCAGGGCCAAGTCCTTAGTAGGTGCAAAACAAACCGTTGTACAGGTGATGGTCTTCCTCCCAGCCTCCTGACTGCACTCCTTGCCTGACCTAGCTGGCGTTTGGTTCACACACACATCTTTTCAACAGCTCATCCTTTGCAATCAGTCATTGCCGATGGCCCTGCCAGCTGTGAACTGGAACACAGGAAGGGTTTTATCTGAAGCCAGGGACATCCTGAAAGGATGAGGTCTCCCTTCTTGGGTCCCTGGAAGGCTGCCCATTGTACCTCACATTCTTTGCTGCCTAGAGGCCAGTGGTAACCATGCTCACTGATGGGTTGCTGTGGCCAGCTCTGGAAGCTGCTGCTAATGCATGGAGCTCGTAGCATGTGTCCTGGAGATCTTGTTTATTCCAACCCTTCCAGGAGCCCCTGTGTTGCTCACAAGGTGGAGGAAATGGCCTCACATACTGTCAGAAATTGATCCCTAGTGGTGTGCCCAGCTTACCATACCATATTTAAATGGACATTATGAATGTTTAAGACAAGAGTCACTCCTCAGACAGTAACAATACTAACAGCTTATACTTAGGTAATGTTTGCTGTATGCTAGGCACATTAACTCATTTAGTCTTCTCATTAACCCTATGAAACAGGCAGAATTATTATCCCAGTTTTATAGAGAAGAACACTGAGACACAAAACATTCACTGGCCTTCCCCATGATCCATCACAGGAGCATTCCTTAGTCAAAGCATAGAGCCTGTAGTTTACAATAGTCTCTGCCACTCCTTAATGCCTCCCAGATGTAGAGGCTGAGTGTCAGCTGCCACTTCTCTGTACTTGAAGAGCAGTAGAGACTTGTGTTGCTTAAGACTGGATGCTGGATCCAGATTGCCAAAGTCCTAGCTCTATCACATTTTAGCTATGCAAGCTTGGGCAAGTTCTTAACCACTCTAAACCTCATCTGTAACATTCATCTAAAATCATTGGCTCTTTTTGCCTCCAAAGGCTATATTTAGTCCAGGCTACTGGTTTGCAGCCTGTGATTGGAGCATATTCAGAAGTGTATTTGCCAGTAGAAGCGAACATGATCCTACAGCAGATGCCAACAGATGTGGAAATTGGAGCTCAGAGAGAGCAAGCAACTTCTCCATAGTGGATGAGGGTACCAGATCTTCGTTCAAAGCTGGTCCTATAAATCTGCCCACCAGCTGTGTCATCCTCTTATTTGCATGTCTTGTAAAAGCTTCTGTTCCCAGAACCTGGTATGAATGCTTTGGAATGAATAGCTCTAATGCTTATTAACAGAGTGACCTATATAATGTACTTCCTGAGCCTTAATCTTTTCATCCAAAAAATGGGCTAATAACTACTTTCCATAAGGTTGTGTTTTGCAGATATTGACCAGTCTTGCATGAAAAACCTGTTTTACCACTCAACCCCAGAAAATATCACTAGCATGGCCAACACCCAACCACTCTGTTGACTCTGTATTAACACTCATTTGGGTTTAGAAGCCCTTACTGGCTATGTTCCTCCGTCAGCTTGGCTCAGCCTGGGATTTGGGGACTGCAGGGATTACACCCATCATGTTGTTTTTCAAATGCCCTCTGTCCTTGGTTATCTCCCAGAACTGCCCTGGACTCAAGGGTTGCATATGTTTTGCTTAAGAGTTTATCTCAAGCACTAAGCCCTATGCCCCATGCAAAATAAATGTGTGTTGGGAACAGCAACAACCAGGGCAGGACAGGGTGGGCCAGTGGAATGTGCCATCATTCCCGTACTACTGGCAAGGAATTTAGAGCAGAGTTGGAGAGCTCCCAGCTCCCTTGTCATCTGTCCCAACTAAGCTGTGCAGAGTCCCAGTTCTTATAAGGATCTCTAGACACCTCTTCAGAGGAAGGCTACACTGTTCTCTGGCTCTGGCCATTGCTCTAGTAGAGCTTACTATCTAATAGGGAGGTCAACATGTAACTTAAAATGTAATGGTCAGTCAGTTCAGTTCAGTCGCTCAGTCATGTCCGACTCTTTGTGAACCATGAATCACAGCACACCAGGCCTCCCTGTCCATCACCAACTCCCGGAGTTCACTCAAACTCAGGTCCATCGAGTCGGTGATGCCACCCAGGCATCCTCTGTCACCCCCTTCTCCTGCCCCCAGTCCCTCCCAGCATCAGGCTCTTTTCCAGTGAGTCAACACTTTGCATGAAGTGGCCAAACTACTGGAGTTTCAGCTTTAGCATCAGCCCTTCCAGTGAACACCCAGGACTGATCTCCTTTAAGATGGACTGGTTGGATCTCCTTGCAGTTCAAGGGACTCTCAAGAGTCTTCTCCAACACCACAGTTCAAAAGCATCAATTCTTTGGCACTCAGCTTTCTTCACAGTCCAACTCTCACATCCATACATGACCACTGGAAAAACCATAG
>SJYC01125317.1:0-10871 GCA_006408675.1 Madoqua kirkii | reverse complement strand
TGAGATGGTGAAAGACAGGGAAGCCTGGTGTACTGCAGTCCATGGGGTTGCAAAGAGTTGGACACAACTGAGTGACGTAACAACAACAACAACAACAACATGGAAAGGACTGGTTGCTTAACAAATGCTGTCTGCATTCAAATATGTAGGGCATGAATTTTATTTTGTTCACTGTATATGCCTTAGAAGAGTGCCTGGCACATAGTGAATATTCAGCAGCTAGTCACTGACTAAACAAATGACCATGACATTGACACTGGTTTTTAAAGGAGGAGTGGAATGTTGTGAGGAAATATGCTAGAGATTTGGCAGTGACCAGGATGAAAGAGAGGCCATCATGGCTGATGGAAAGATGAAGGGAGATTTGCTCAGAACAAGGTCCGTGAGTCCTTGGACTGAGTGGGAGCTTACGATTCTTTTTATTCCATTTCCACCCTCTCTTGACTCAAGTCCATCTTTGTGTGTTGGTCTCTCGGTTTTCATTGGAAAGTTCTATTGGAGAAAGAGCCAGAAGGGCACACTCTCTCAGAATGTTTTAGCTGGAAAAGGCCTCAGAAGTTGTCCTTTTCTCCCCTCCTCATTTTACCCATAAAGGGACTAAGGCTTAATAGGGGAATTAACTTGTCCAAGGTCTCAGACTGGTTAGTGTCAAGGCCAGGACAGGAAGCCAGGTTTTTCAACTCCAGGCCTGTTCCTTCCATTATATGAGGACTTTCCAAGCCATTTCAGTTTACTTATTTATTTTGGTTTTAAGCAGCAGAATCCTGTTTTTTCCAAATAAAAGCTTTGTGGATAAACTCAGAGCTGCCCTGGATAAAGCCACATGAAGGGCCAGTGGTGGGTCCATAATCTCCATCGTGGACTAGCTCCTCCCTTATACATAGGCTCTTTCTTTGATGGAGACAGTTAACATTTTCTCAGTCTTGTGAAAGTGCATATAAATGCCCCAATTCCCTAACTCCATACTTGCTTACAAAAGATTTTTTTCTCCTAAGTCTGTTTTCAAAACCATTGCCCTGTTTATGATGCTCTTAGCACAGTGCCTGGCACACCGTAAGTGCTCAGTAAATGTTCATTTATATCATTTTATCATATATTTGGCTTAGTCAATAGAAAGCAGAGAGTAGGGAGGGGAGCTGCTGCTTGTGGGCCACCTACTGTGTGATGCACACAGAACTAAATGCTTAAGGATAATTTACCTCATTGATCTTCCTAACTAGGCAATAGCACTGTCTCCATTTTATAGCTGAGGACACTCAGAGAGGTCAGCTACTTGCCTGTGGTCACACAGATACTTCAGACTAAGCTGGGATACCAGCCCAGGTTGCTTGACAGCCCATATCCCTTCCTCTCAGACACACAAATACAGAAAGCAAATTCAGTTTTCTTTCATTTCATCCAGTCCTGATAACAGTACCATTCCTTCATTCAGTGACTCTTTTGAGCACCTACTATGTGCTAGGTACTCTACTAAACCCTGCTGCAAGCATTTGCTGTGTAGACAGCTGGACAAACACTGGGTGTGTAGTTACAAGAGTGATGAGTGTTACCAAAGGGAGAAAAGAGTGACTCTGGACATGTTACTATCCCTATTCTATGAATGAGGACATAGTCCCTCACAGGTTCAAGACTTACAGGGTAAATAATAAAAATAGCTGAAATTCATTGTGTGCTCACTACACACCAGGCATTTTTCATGAACTCAAATTCTCTTAATTCTGTGAAGTAAGTACTGTAATTCTCTTGATTTCCCAAAAGGATCAAGCGTCGTAGAGCACGAAACTAGCCTTAGTTTACAGGGCTAGAAAGTGGCTGGTTCAGGATTTGAGCCCAGAGAGGCTGGCTCCAGACCTGTGTTCTCAACCCATTTGAATCTGTGTGTGACTCGCTTCCCTGCTGCTGTTTCTGCAAGAGGCAGAGGTGGAAGCAGGTTCCCCATCCCTGCACTTCAAGGCGTCCTGCGAACCCCCTCGATGTGTAAATGGGATTTGTCATGACAGAGCTGTTTTCAGGCCAGGATCCCCATCCTGGGCAGAAATGACCGTAAAGCAGCATCCTGCAGCACAGCCTGGCTCGGGAAGAAGCGCCTCCTTCAATCGGTGGTGCTTCCCAAGCCTCAGATCTCAGACAATTAGAGGGCATGCTCAGGAATCTAGGGCCTCTGAGGAGAGGAAGGCAAGGTTCTGACTTCTGTCTCACAGAGGCTGGAGTCAGGTCCCGGGCTCACATTCCTAAAGGGCCCGGGTGCTCTGTGGGTGGGCAGGTAGCTTGTCGGGGTAGGGTCAGGAGTACGTCCTTCTCAACCTCCCCAGCTTCAGACATGGAGTCTTCAGAGAACCCAGAGAGGCAGAAAGAGTTCTCCTAGGGGCAGTTCCCACAGCCCAAGAAACTAGAGAGAAGTGTGTTAAATAGGGCCCATCGGAGGAATATGGGGCTCTTTCCAGGGACCTGAGGTAGAGGTAGGACACCACTGGAGAATATATGATCTCTGAGTCTTCACATGGGGATAATCTCATGCACTTAAAAAAAAAAACCAACTGTTTTAGAAAAGTTAGGGAGTGAGCATGTTCCCTTGCATCATCTCGTGTGAACCTCATGATAAGCCTATGGCCTCTCATCTGTAAAATGAGAATTATGCTCATTATTTAATGAGGTGAGGAGCAAAACGGGGTCAGGTTCAGAGCGAATTTTATGTAGTATTTACCTCTTTCTCACAAAGTTGTGTAAATTCATAAAAATGATTTAGAAACTAAAAAAGAAAAAACAAAACAGCTATGCAGCATTATCTTTTGCTATATTAGTGGGCTTCCTTGATGGCTCAGACGGTAAGGAATCTGCTTGCAATATGCAAGACCCAGATTCAATCCCTGGGTCAGGAAGATCCCCTTAAGAAGGGAATTGCTACCCACTCCAGTATTCTTGCCTGGAGAATCCCATGGACAGAGGAGCCTGGTGGGCTACAGCCATGAGGTTGCAAAGAGTCGGACACGACTGAGTGACTGACACTTTCACTTTCACGTTAGAACAATTAATTCAAATCCTGGAGTGATCCCAAAATGCTTTGCTTCTTTCTTTGACATATTATTATGGTTTGTCATCCACTAATTTATCTAAATCTTCATTGAATACAGCTCTTAACCTCTTATCTCTTGTGATAAGAAGGTACTCAGTTTACTTAAGAATGAAAGAAAAATTTTCCCTTTTTTCAATCATGAATGTGCATCTTTAAAGTTTGAATCATATTCAAATGTCTATATTTCTTGATATTCAAGCTAGACTCTATAAACTCCCAAGAGCTGACCCATGTCTAATTTT
The DNA here is from genome assembly GCA_006408675.1 of Madoqua kirkii. Taxonomy (NCBI): domain Eukaryota; kingdom Metazoa; phylum Chordata; class Mammalia; order Artiodactyla; family Bovidae; genus Madoqua; species Madoqua kirkii. The sequence goes on along the minus strand of SJYC01125317.1, from coordinate 7,556 downwards.
TAGCTATGAATAATGTTCATTGAGCATTTTTCTACATGCCAGATAATGTTCTAAGTGCCTTACATGGATTAATTCATTTAATCTTTCTAGCAACTCTTATCGAACATATTGTTAGGATCTCTACTTTAAAAACATGGAAGATGACACATGGAGTGGCTAAGAAATGTTTCTCTGTGTGTATGTGAGGGGTGTAGCTGGGCTTCTGAGCCAGGTGATCTGGCCCCAGAGTCCTCGCTCTCAGGCACTAACTCTGCTGCCTGTCCTGGAGCCCTAAGCTCAGAGCCCTGCAGCCAGGAGGCACTGGGACATGCCTGTGAGTTTCATTTAAGGTCATTCCCTTCTGTTTTTTTTCTCATTGTGTAACCTGGGGAAATGAGGCTTAGAGATGTGAGATAATTGGGTGGGTCAGGAGTGTTTTCACTGCAGGTAACTTGACATGTAGCCGCGCAGGCAGTAAAGACACTTCTTTTTCTCACATAATAAGGGTCTAGATGTAGGTGTTCCAGGTCGGGAGAGTAAGAGAAGTTGCTGTGAAGCGTTCAGGCTATTCTTGTGTTTCTGTCACTTGTCCTTAAAATGTTGGCATTTTGTTCTCAGGTTCAATACCCCAGTGTCTGGGTTCTCCAGAGAAACAGAACCAATAGGAGGAAGCCATGAATATATTATATATTGAGATCCCCTGTAGAAGGGGTTGACTATCCACTCCAGTATTCTTGCCTGGAGAATTCTGTGGACAGAGGCGGGCTACAGTCCATGGGGTTGCAAAGAGTCAGACATGACTGAGTGGCTAACACTTTCAAATGTAATATGTTTCATTTTATAAAACATACAACATATTATAAATATTGTATGTATAAATATATGTTGTATATATAAATGGGAAGTCCAAGATCTACAATCATTAAGCTGGAGACCCAGGAAAGCTGATAGGATGGTTCCACCCTGATTCAAAGGCTGGAAAAGTAGAAAAACTTACGGTGTGAATTCCAGCTTAAATTCGGGTCCAAAAGCAGGGAAAGATTGATGTTCCAGCTCCAAAAGTGTCAGGCTGAGGAAGAGCAGCTCACTTCTGCTCTTCAAAATTGAGCAAGGGCTTCATTTAGTCAAATCTGCTTTATATTCAAAATCTTAGCTGCAAGAAAGTCAGGGAAAGAAGTTCCTAGCATTCCACCCTCCACAGGACAGGAAGACACACACACTTAGAAGAGGCTGGATTTCAAGTGGTGTTAGCTTCCTTTCACCCCAGGAAGTACAAAGAAGCTTTAATACCTCTTACACCAGTGGGAGTAAGAACCAGGAAAGTTAGAACAACTCCTGGCTACCACTACAGTTCCCTCGGGGGGAAAGAGCCTTCTCAGAGACATAAAAATTTTGGAGAAAATTCTGAAAATATGGCAAAGGATTACTACCTCATATGTAACTAGTTCTCGTAAATCAACAAAGATGAATATCCAAATATAAGGAAACATATACATCTTTTTCACTAAAAAGAAGAAATGACCTGTGGTCACTAGGTGAAAAGATGTTAAATTTTAATAATTACCAAAGAAAACATGGAAGAAACCAGGAGACATTTTTTTTAAGAATCAAAAAGATTTAAAGGATTGACTTCATGTTGTGAAGGGTAGAGGAGACTGGCTTTCCAATACACTATTGATAAAAGCGAAAATTAATATAAGTTTTCTAGCATGCATGCTAAGACGCTTCAGTCATGTGTGACTCTTTGTGACCCTATGGACTGTAGCCCACCAGGCTCCCCTGTCCATGGGATTATTCAGACAAAAATCCTGGAGTGGGTTGCCATGCCTTCCTCCGTGGGATCTTCCCGACGCAAGGCTTGAACCTGTATTCTCCTGTGGCTCCTGCATCAAAGGCAAATTCTTAACACTGAGTCACCAGGGGCACAAGTTTTCTAGAGGCCAGTATAATTTTAAATGTTTATAGTCTTTGACCCTCTAAGTTCCCTACTAAAGGCTTTAGGGAAGGAAAAATTTTTTAAATTCCAAAAGATAGACATTCTTCCCAGGACTGAATGTAATAATTTTTAAAAATCTAGATAGGCACCAAGATAATATGTAATAAATAAAAAGGTCTCAGTTCAGTTCAGTTGCTCAGTCTTGTCTGACTCTTTGTGACCCCATGAATCATAGCACACCAGGCCCCCCTGTCCATCACCAACTCCCAGAGTTCACTCAGATTCACGTCCATCGAGTCAGTGATGCCATCCAGCCATCTCATCTACATGTTTACATTTTAGCAAAAAAAGATCTCTGTGGAATAGTAATTGAAAAAAGATTATAGGATGGCATGGATGTGTATTTTCCATTTTATTTAGAAATATATGTATTTTCATATTGAAAATAAGGAAGGAAACTATTGGAATATAAATATTACCTCTGAACCTTGGGACTACTGCATACTTTTACCCTGTTCTTTATATGTTGCTGTGATGTTTGGTATCTTATTTTTAAAAGCACATGTCATATTGATTAACAGAAAAGTCCTTATAAAACTTCTTTCTCCTTTGATGGGGATGGAGATTTAGCCCTTAGAAACTTGCTGGACACAGTCACTGCCCTTACCTTTCTTCAGACGCTTTAGAAAATCAAGCTTTTATGGCCCCCTTATAGCAAGGGTGTTTAGTGGCCAGAAATGGATCTTGGGGTAAAGGTGAAAAAGTTGAGGTGATGCTGGAGGAACAGTGAGGAGGGAGATGTGCTAATTTTAGCATTGCTGATAGAGAGTTGTTGGGTTTCCTATAATGTCCCCTCGCACATGCTTAGCTCCCTTCTCCAGCTCGCCAACCCCCAGTGACTGCAGGGCTAACGAAATGCTTCAGATCTCTGCTGCTTTAAATAGAGGCGTTTGGCACCCTTTTAGATGGCAGGTCTGGCAGGGCTAGGCTCTCAGCACTTACCCTAGTTTAAAGCTCAACAATGAAGCTACTTCGATGCCAGCTTTCCATTCAACCTCAGTATCTCTTCAGGCGAAACTCCTGATCATTCCTAAACCAAGCAGTACCTCCTGCCTCTGAAGTCTTCCAGCTCAGATCCTGAGGGCTCTTGTATTCTTGCTCCATCTTCTCTTTTCTGTTACCTTTCTCTCTTTCTCCTCCTCACATTCTGCAGGACAGGAATCTAGGATATATTATTTAAAGTATATTCTGTGGGCTTTTTATAGACTTCTAGAACTCTGCCTCTTAAAAAGTATGTAAATAATAATAACTCTTTTATTTGGTGACTGTTAAATATCAACCACACTATATATGTATTATTTTCATTTTTTCTTTTTTTAAATTAATTTACTTATTTTACTTTATAATATTGTATTGGTTTTGCCATACATTGACTATAATCCACCATGAGTGTGTGCGTGTTCTCCATCCTGAACCCCCCCTCCCACCTCTCTCCCCATCCCATCCATCTGGGTCATCCCAGTGCACCAGCCCCAGCACCCTGTCTCATGCATCAGACCTAGACTGGCGATTTGTTTCGCATATGATGTTTTACATGTTTCAATGCCATTCTCTGATATTATCCCACCCTCGCCCTCTCCCACAGAGTCCAAAAGACTGTTCAATACATCGGTGTCTCTTTTGCTGTCTGGCATACAGGGTTATCATTACCTTCTTTCAAAATTCCATATATATGTGTTAGTATACTCTATTGGTGTTTCTCTTTCTGGCTTACTTCACTCTGTATAATAGACTCCAGTTTCATCCACCTCATTGAAAAAAGTAAAAGAAAGAAAGTCACTCAGTCGTTTGCAAGTCTTTGCAACCCCATGGACTGTAGCCTACGAGGCTCTTTCGTCCATGGGATTTTCCAGGCAAGAATACTGCAGTGGGTTGCCATTTCCTTCTCTAGGAGATCTTCCAGACCCAGGGATTGAACCCAGGTATCCTGCATTGTAGGCAACCGCTTTACCATCTGAGTCACCAGGGAAGCCATCCACCTCATTAGAACTGATTCAAATGTATTCTTTTTAGTGGCTGAGTAATACTCCATTGTGTACATATACCACAGCTTTCTTATCCATTCATCTGCTGATGGACATCTAGGTTGCTTCTATGTCCTGGCTATTATAAACAATGCTGTGATGAACATTGGGGTACAGGTGTCTCTTTCGATTCCTGTGTGTATGCCCAGCAGTGGGATCGCTGGGTCATAAGGCAGTTCTATTTCCAGTTTTTTAAGGAATCTCCATACTATTCTCCATAGTGGCTGTACTAGTTTGCATTCCCACCAACAGTGTAAGAGGATTCCCTTTTCTCCACACCCTCTCCAGCATTTATTGCTTGTAGACTTTTGGATCACAGCCATTCTGACTGGTGTGAAATGGTACCTCATTGTGGTACTTCATTGTGATACCTCATTGAAACAATCTTATGGGATGGCAGTACTCCTTAATATTTAAACAGGCATTTGAAAAAAGTAAATGTATAGAAAATAGCCAATAAGCACAGAAAATGGTGCCAGACAGCATTAATCATCAGGAAAATGCAGATAAAAACTATAATGAGATATCAAATTAAAAAGCCTGACAATACAAGCTGTTGGCAAGGATATGGAGCAACGGGAACGCTCAGAAACTACCAATGGGAGTGTAAAATGGTACTACCTTTTTGTAAAATAGTTTGGCTCTTTCTTACAAAGTTAAATATATATGTACCATGTAATCCAACTATTCTCCGACTACATTTTTTCTCAAGAGAAATAAAACATGTCTACTAAATGACTTATAGAAGAATTTTCATACGAATTGCATTTATAATAGCTTCAAACTAGAGACAACTCAAATCAGCTGATGAGTGGATAAACAAAATGTAGTATACCCACAAAATGGAATGCTTTTCAGTGATGAAAAGGAATGAACTACGGAGACATATGTATTAGTTTTCTATACTTGGTAACAAACCACCACAAACTTATTGATGTAACATAATAGGTATTTGTTATCTCACAGTCTCTGTGGGTCAGAAGTGGCAGAGTGTCAATCTTGTGTTTTCTTATTCCAAGTCAAGAGTTCATTGTATCACTAGATCTGCCAGACTTTGTTAAAAGCCTTGTAACAGATTTTAAGAGTTATCATTGCATTTTAAAATGTATCCATATGTGTCAGAGTAAATGCACAATGTTGTTCTCTTAAAACACATAATCCTTTGAGTGAGCTCTTTAAAAGAACAATGTATGGTCATCCATGAAGGTGAAGGCTTCAGAAGGTGTGTGTATACTGTTCATTGCTTGCCTTCTTTCTTGCCTCATAAATCCTGCGTTTATCCAGATCTTGGCCATGTACTTCAGGGAAGCATAGGCCCCCTCTAGTGCCAGCAGATGAATCTTGATTTGTTTCAGGCAGTTGTGATCATTCTGTTCCCACTGGGAGACATGTGTTTAGGAGAGAGTCTGAGATGCAGCTTTGACCACTGATGTCAGAGAGGCACCTGCCAGGGGATGATGGAAACTCTACCAAGCTTCTTAAAAGCAACAGAGGGAAGGGACTTTTTCTCAAAGGTATTAGAGTGGGAACCTGGGAGCTATAGTGTCTCACTGATGATATGAAGGGACAGTATGAGGACAAAAGTCCCTGAGAATATGAAGTAGAAGGACATGAAACATGTAAGTCCTTAAGGATGACAGTGAATCTCTGATTCCCTTGTCCCGGACCGCCCATCTCAGTATTGTGAGTAATACGTTCTCTTTATTTCTTTGGTCATCGCTGTGATTTGCAACCAAATATATGCTTATATGTTCTTGCATACATAATATATACGTAGATAATGTCAAATGCTTTTCTTGCATTCAATTCCAGGTGCATAAAATTCTTATAAGCAGTTGTATGCACGACAGTACATTCAAAATTAATGGCAGGCAGCTGATGTTATACATTATGTGAATGGTAAGATTAGTTTCATTCTTAGAAATGTTTGTTAACCACTGAAGATTAGGAAAAAACTTAACTGTTGATCTGTATGGAATTGGTTAAATAAATTAGGGTAGAGCCTTATAATGAGATATTGATCATTACCATTTGTCCTGATATGAAATGATTTCCAAGATATGCTGAGTAGAAATACAAGAGTCAAAACAGTATACAGAAGACTTTGAAATGTGCAGTCATGGAAAAACATCTGAAGTTCATTGCTGGACTGTGTATTGGAAAGGACTAAACAGAACTTTCCCCATAGATGGGCCTCTGAGGACAGTAAGCGATCGTGGGATAAAAGAGTATACAGAGGGGTGGTGGATCAACAACATGGAAATGGCTCCAAAACCAGTATCTTGGGGCAAAAGCATCAGGGATTGTGTGGATTTGTAGCAGGGCTGCTGTATGTGGTCTCATACATGAGACGGTATATTTTCAAGATACTGAAGCAAAAAAAAAAAAAAATATTCATGGAAACTTTGGCCTATCTCACAAATAAAATGCTACTTACCTGTTGGCCCCAGTGATTAGCTAATATGACTACCATTTGTCAGGGGTCACCGTGTGCCAGACACTGGCATCCCTGTGTTGGTAGATTCGGTCCTCCTGGATATGAGGTACATATCATCATCATTGTCACCTTCCTTTTTTACAGATGGGTAAACAGAGGCACAGAAATTTTAACTAGTATTAGGATCATCAGTTCAGTTCAGTTCAGTCGCTCAGTCGTGTCCGACTCTTTGCGACCTGATGAATCACAGCGCGCCAGGCCTCCCTGTCCATCACCAACTCCTGGAGTTCACGCAAACTCATGTCCATCGAGTCGGTGATGCCATCCAGCTGTCTCATCCTCTGTCGCCCCCTTCTTCTCCTGCCCCCAATCCCTCCCAGCATCAGGATCTTTTCCAATGAGTCAACTCTTCACTTGAGGTGTGGCCAAAGTATTGGAGTTTCAGCTTTAGCATCAGTCCTTCCAATGAACACTCAGGACTGATCTCCTTTAGAATGGATTGGTTGGATCTCCTTGCAGTTCAAAGGTGTCTCAAGAGTCTTCTCCAACACCACAGTTCAAAAGCATCAATTCTTCGGCACTCAGCTTTCTTCACAGACCAACTCTCACATCCATACATGACCACAGGAAAAACCATAGCCTTGACTAGACAGACCGTTGTTGGCAAAATAATGTCTCTGCTTTTCAATATGCTATCTAGGTTGGTCATAACTTTCCTTCCAAGCGGTAAGCGTCTTTTAATTTCATGGCTGTCTTTTAATTTCATGGCTGCAGTCACCATCTGCAGTGATTTTGGAGCCCTAAAAAATAAAGTCTGACATTTTTTCCAGTGTTTTCCTATCTATTTCCCATGAAGTGATGAGACCAGATGCCATGATCTTAGTTTTCTGATTGTTGAACTTTAAGCCAACTTTTTCACTCTTTTCTTTTACTTTCATCAAGAGGCTCTTTAGTTCCTCTTCACTTTCTGCCATAAGGGTGGTGTCATCTGCATATCTGAGGTTATTGATATTTCTCCCAGCAATCTTGATTCCAGCTTGTGTTTCATCCAGCCCAGAATTTCTCATGATGTACTCTGCATATAAGTTAAATAAGCAGGGTGACAATATACAGCCTTGAC
>SJYC01125316.1:0-40705 GCA_006408675.1 Madoqua kirkii | reverse complement strand
TATCTGTGGTTATTGATATTTCTCCCGGCAATCTTGATTCCAGCTTGTGCTTCTTCCCGTCCAGCATGTTTCATGATGTACTCTGCATATAAGTTAAATAAGCAGGGTGACAGTATACAGCCTTGACGTACTCCTTTTCCTATTTGGAACCAGTCTGTTGTTCCACGTCCAGTTCTAATTGTTGCTTCCTGACCTGCATACAGATTTCTCAAGAGGCAGGTCAGGTGGTCTGGTATTCCTATCTATTTCAGAATTTTCCACAGTTTATTGTGATCCACACAATCAAAGGCTTTGGTATACTCAGTAAATGGCACCCCACTCCAGTATTCTTGCCTGGAAAGTCCCATGGACGGAGGAGCCTGGACAGCTTCAGTCTCTGGGGTCGCTGAGGGTCGAACATGACTGAGTGACTTCACTTTCACTTTTCACTTTCATGCATTAGAGTCTTGCCTGGAGAACCCTAGGGATGGGGGAGCCTGATGGGCTGCTGTCTGTGGAGTTGCACAGAGTCGGACTCGACTGAAGTGACTTAGCAGCAGCAGCATACTCAATAAAGCAGAAATAGATGTTTTTCTGGAAATCTCTTGCTTTTTTTCATGATCCAGCGGATGGTGGCAATTTGATCTAGGATCATACAGCTGTTAAATGTTGGAACCAGGACTTCAACAAAGTCCATGTCCTAAACAATTTACTAATTGACTTCCTGGGCTATTGAAAGGATTAAATAAGTTCATGTATGCTTAACTGGTATTGGCTTTAACCAGTGGTCCCCAAAGAGTAGTCCACACAGCAGCAGTGCTAGATATTTGTTAGAAGTGGTACTTAAATTCTTAGAAATGTTTCCCAGGTTTAGATAGACCTGGTTTTACATGTTGATATGTTCCTTAGTTGACATGAATATAAGTATTTATGCTGGTGGGACTTCACTTATACCCAATCAGCTGAGAATAAGTCCATACCAGCTGAACCTTGAGGAAAGATACCTAAGTATTGTAGATGTAGTTCCCTCCTTGCTTTCTTGTCCAACAGGTATTTATGGACTCGGCAGGAAATTATCCTGTGATCTATCAGTGATGTCCTACATGGACCTAATGGGTACCCAGACCCTACCATTCCCAGGCTAGCAGTGTGATCTGTGCATGCCAACACTGGCTAAGTAATTTCTCCTCCTAACACAGTTGCTTCTTGCGAAAGAGTTCTCAAACTCCTTCCTTCTTAGATAATAGATGCTCGGTAATGTCCTTTCACATAGTAGATCCTCAGTAATGTCTCTTGATGATGAAGTTATCGCAGTTCACCTGCTGACAGCTGTCTTTTTAGCAAAAAGCACCTAACAGGCACTCTGTTACAATCACCTCGAAAGCTTCTAAAAACGTCAGCCTAGGGTCAATCATACCAGAATATCCAGAGGTAGGAGAAGAAGGGTGAAAGTTAGGTGTGAGTAGTTTTGAAAGTTCTGCAGGTGATTTCAAGATGCAGCCACGATGGAGAACTCCTGAGCGAGAGTGAAAAAGCCGCATTGCAGAATGTTCACCTGATGAAGACCAGATCAGCAGAGGGTCACAGTTGGAGACCTACTGGGTAAAACCCAGATAGCCTTCCTCGAAAGCTGCCCTCCACTTCTTAGATTAGGCCTGTGAGCCAAGCTGGAAGCAGCCAGAATCCTGTCTTAAGAAGTTCCTGTGCACATGGAAGGTGCAGCTGGAAGCAGTTATGCTGGAAACCGTGACTGGTGATAGTCCTGAAATTATTGCCATATGTCTCCAGCTGGGAGGGCAGGGCCCACGGTTGCCCCTCCACCCCCTACAGCTTCCCTTCCACCAGCAGCTCAGTCATCACCCATGGGAGCCCCCAGTGTAGCTTCATCAAGTGATTTTATGGAGCATCTAGATTTTCCTTGCAGGAAGCCATGCCCTGGAAATGCAGGTAAAAATCCAACATCACCCCAGTGGAGTTTGCAGCCTAGAAGGAGAAATGAGCAATGAATCAACAACTAGAATGGGACGTGATAAGAGTCAGGATGGAGAAAAGCACAGAAAGATAATAATAATGTGATTGGTTGTGTGAGAGCTTTGGGGAGGCTCCAGCAGTCTTCTGAGGAGAAGTTGTAGAAACATTGAGGCTTTTTTTCCTTTTGAAATATTCATATATATGTATTTTAAGTTTGCAATAATTTTAAGCATAAAGTTGAACACACAAATTTAACAAATAGTAATATTTTGCCATATTTACTTCAGATCCTTTAAGAAAACAATTCTAAACTATTTCAAGCATAGTAGAAGTTGAGAGAATAGTATAACAAACACCCATTTATTGAGGTGGTGTGGTGAGGAGCCAGGCTTCAGGACTCTGCAGTGGGATATTGGAGAGATGACTTAACCCTTTTGTTTCTCTGTCTTATTTTAAAAAAAAAAGAAAAGAAAAGAAACTACCTCTACAGGTAATTGTCAGGATTAATTAAGGTAAAGTTCTTTAAAAGACAAAATTTCCTCACACACACTATGTACTTAATAAACATTAACTATTGTTATTTATGTGCTCATGACCCTGCTTGTCAAATCAACATTCTGCTGCATTTATTTTATAAAGTGGGCTTCCCATGTAGTGCTAGTGGTAAAGAAACTGCCTGCCAATGCAAGAGATAAAGGAGATGCAGGTTCGATCCCTAGGCTGCGAAGATCCCCTGGAGGCGAGCAGTATTCTTGCCTGGGAATCCCATGAACCGAGGAGCCTGGAGGGCTATAGTCCATGGGGTCACAAAGAGTTGGACATCATATCATATAGCTGCTTTTAAAGACCCCTCTGTTCACACTTTCCTGTTCTGACTGCTAAGGAAGAATAGAGGTTAGCTAGGAGGTCTACGTGCAAACGTCTACCGCAGGATATGGGACAGGGGAGAGCCTGACTTTTAAGAAAACCTTCAGTATGGTCAGAAAGGAAGGTGATGGAAGAAGGCAGGAGAGGTGCTGGGTGTGTCAGCAGGGGCCCTGATGAGCCCATTTCCCTCCAGAGAGGACCCACGCAACTCTTTTCTCTCTCTCAGGAAACCCCTGAGGTCCCTTTTAATGGCTTTCAAAAAACATGGAAAATAACCTCACCCATGCTTGCTCCTTAGCCTGGAAAACTCCACCCTGTACAGGCTAGCTTTAAGAGAAGAGACTCCCAGGGAAGCTGCACGAAGGGGGCTTAGGTGCCCTGAGTAGCCTGGAGGCAGGAAGCGAGTGGTTGAGGGCTGTAGCCCGCCTGAAGCACTCAGCGCCCCTTGGCCTCAAGTCTGTTCAGTGAACAGTTAGCTTGGGGTAGAACTCTGCGGGAACTATGCACCCCACCCCCACCAGCTGGACACTTTTGCTGCCTGAGCTGATAGAACCCCTTGACCTGTTGAGTAGTTATCCTGATCAGAGGCACACATGGGATTCACTAGGCACAGACATTCGTGGGAAGGGCTTGGGGACAAGTGCTTACTAGCACCCAGTCTGGGTTGGAAATGTGCTCTCCCGTCACCCCTCAGCAGTGCCATCATTTTTTATCTCACAATGGGCTTTCCTCCCTGCCCCCTCCCCTGTGCATCTCCAGCATCCGCTCCAGCCCTGCTGAGGAACAGCTGCTGGGAGGCCCGTCTCTCATCAGCTGCCTTATCTGCCTGATGAATAATGTTCCCCTTCCCGCAGAGCAGAGGCAGCCTGGCAGGAGGCCCACCCCCAGGGAGAAGCAGGCTGCTGACAGGGCCTGAGCCCAGGCAGCTGTTGGAGAGTGGGGTTCTCCCCTGGGCCCTCAGAGGGTAAGGACTGAATCCCTGCCTCACAGAGACATGCCACCTGAGGCTCCTCGGCCACGGAGGGCTGCTCCTCACCAACACAGCGATCCTAAGCATACCTCACAACCTTTGGATGCAGTAACCACTCTGGGTGCCAAGGAGACAGAGGTCCATGGGTCTTGCTCTGCAGAGGTGGGAAATGCTTATGGGAAATGTGATTTATACTTAACGGTACAGAGTTCTATATTTCATAGTTCTGTGACCAAGAGAACACATGGAACGTCTCCAGGTCTCGGTTTTTCCAATCTGCAAATGGGCTAATAATAATGCTGTCTGATAACTGACTAATGGTGGGGACACAGAAGCTGAGCCTCTTTCCTCAAGATGGGATAACTCCATGGGACTGTGCTCCAGAAATCTCTACAAATCCAGCCAAGGCTAGACCTTAGCCATGACTATATCCATCCTCAGCCCCTTCCCCTTCTTATCCTGCTTCTCTCATTCACTTACCCGCTTAAGAGCACACCCTTTTGCCTCTGTGGATCATAGGCTTTGGAAGACTGTTTCAGGCACCACTTTTAGGGGACCCAACGCAAGACAAGTACCCACTTCATAGGAGCTCTGTGTGAGGATTCAATCAGATAAAGCTTAAAAATACCCGTGTGGATGCCTGGCACTCAGCAAGTACCAAATAGTGATTCTGATTTCTCATAAACTACTGCTATGTGACAGGATGTCACAACGGAACTCTGGCAGATACGACAGAGAGGTGGGTGTTGAAAGCCTCAGTTCCAAGACTGGGGTTGGAAGCAGGGCCCTAGGAGGTCATTTAGCCAAACTGTCCTGTACAGTGAGGAAACTGAGGCCCAGAGAGGAGAAGCTGAGGTGTCAGAGGCCCACAGCAAGTCAGGAGCAGAGGGAGTACTAGACCTGTCTCTTATACACATCTCAGTACTCCTTAATATTTAAACAGGCATTTGAAAAAAGTAAATGTATAGAAAATAGCCAATAAGCACAGAAAATGGTGCCAGACAGCATTAATCATCAGGAAAATGCAGATAAAAACTATAATGAGATATCAAATTAAAAAGCCTGACAATACAAGCTGTTGGCAAGGATATGGAGCAACACCCCCTGCACCTTGCTCTTTTGGTGTCTTGGGATGCAGTGTCCCTGGTAGCTGTTGAAATGCTGCTGACTTTAGATGGGCCAGGACCCTGGGAAGGAAAGTTGGAGCATGTTCCCAATTCCACACGCATGGCCCTGAGCACCTGCTAGTACTGGACACCTGCTGGGCACTCAGAGGCTTGGTATTACAGATGGACATACCACTTCCTTGCCATTCAGAGACCGCACTGCGCGCACGTGTGTGTGTGCGTGTGCGTGTGTGTGTGTGCATGTTGGTTAACTTTTATCCCAGGAAGTAAATAATATCAGCCTATTCTACAAGGAACATTTTATTGACCAAGCTTTGAAAGAACATTCCTGGACTCACTTTTTATCATATTAAATAAGAAGGATATTCTTAATTTTCATAATAGTCTCTCTGAATAGCCTGCTGTCCTTGTTTTCCTTTCCCCAAGTATGTGTTGAATACAAAGGTGAGACAGATTGTGGTTTTTGGATATAGCTGGAGTCCTGTGGGGTTGAAGTATAGAGTGCATATTGTTATCCACGTGACCAACCTAGGCTTTTCTGGTGGCTCAGCAGTAAAGAATCTGCTGCAATAGAACCAAATATTCACTATGAATTCATTTAACAAAAATTGCTGAGGAACTTTTAATTGTCAACTTGTGCTTCGATATAAGAAGCAAATGTAGATATGAATATCAAAAGCTGTAAAACTTAGAGAAAATTATGTACTGCAATAATAGTAAAGGTTCTTAAATAAATACTGTGATATACTTTAAAAAAAAAAAAAAAAGAATCTGCCTGCCATGCAGGAGACCCGGGTTCGATCCCTGGGTTGGGAAGATCCCTTGGAGGAGGGCTCAGCAACCCACTCTGGTATTCTTGCCTGGAGAATCCCATGGACAGAGGAGCCTGGTGGGCTGCAGTCCATGCAGTCGTAAAGAGTTGGACACAACTGAAAGACTGAGCATGTGTATCCATGTGACCAGAGATGACCACAGTGGAACTGGAGAAGCAGACCTTTTAAAATGAAGCCAGACACAGCATTCTGTGTTGGTGATACGGCAATTGGACTTGAATCTGCACACAGTAGACAGCCTCTAAAACCACATACTCAGATGTGTGTCCCATAAAAAAATGTCTCTGGGCAATGTGGAGAAGAGACTTCAAAGGCGGGGCAAGAACCCTGCCCCCAGATAGAGGCAGTCTTGGGCAGGTGAAGAGTTAACTAGGAGACCACAGCCTGTGAGCAGTTAGGAGATGCTGTGTGAGGAGTTTTCATGTGAGTCAGACACCCTGAAGGTATGGGAATGGAGGATGAGGAGGAATCAGGAGGTAGAATCTGAATTGGAATTTTTGAAGGGCAGTTTCCTAAGCAATGGGATTCCCTTGCGACTCAGCTGTTAAAGAATCTGCCTGCAATGCAGGAGACCTGGGTTTAATCCCTGGGTTAGGAAGATCCCCTGGAGAATTCCATGGACCATATAGTCCATGGGGTCACAAAGAGTCGGACATGACTGAGCAACTTTCATTTTCCTAAGCATGGGCTTCCCTGGTGGTTCAGATGGTAAAGAATCTGCCTGCAGTGCAGGAGACACTAGTTTGATCTCTGCATTGGGAGGATCCCCCTGAAGGAAATGGCAACCCACTCCAGTATTTTTGCCTGGGAAATTCCATAAACAGAGGAGCCTGGTGGGCTGCAGTCCATGGGGTTGCAAAGAGTCAGACATGACTGAGCAACTGACAATACTTCCTAGGCAGAGGGAGTTGCACGGACAGAGCACAGTATGAATGGATGGAAGATGAGCGTGGGAGCAGCAGGGCCATGAACCTTGATGTAAGGATGTTCTAGGAGCAAGGAGGAGACAGAGCTAAAAGGAAGCCTAGGCCGCCTTCTGAAGAGCACTGAGCTGCAGGGGAAGAAGTAGGAGCTCCTGCCTGTGGGCAGTGAGGCTGCCACGTGTTTGAACAGCAGAGTGGCAGGAGGGAATCATTATTTCAAGATTAGTACAGGAGTGGAATGCAGATGAGATGGTGGTGGGAGAGAGGACCCTTCCTCCCCACGTTGGAGATCATACACTACTAGCTTTCAGGCCACATGTCTTATCTAAGAGAACTTTGGTCTGCACATACAATGTGGCCCCATGTATTTTTTAAATGAAAGATTTTACACAAAAAGACTTCACATAAAAGGCAGATTTCTGGCTTCATTTGAAAACCAGAGGATTTGATAAGACTGACCAAGGATTTCCATGTGGCCACCACATGCTGGAGTTGAGTCACAGTTGTCCTCCTTAGGTGGAGACTTGAGTCTCATTGGAATTTTTCCCATAGCAGTTCTGCTTTATTTATTTTTGGTGTATAATTAAAAAAAATTTTTTATGAGCCATCAGCCTTTAAATTACTGAGAATTTCTTGTAAATATCCAGAATTGGACTTCTTTAGAAAGTCATTAGGGCCACCTGGGACCTTGTCCTAGGAAGGCTTAGCAGCTAGAGCAAAAGCTGTTTTCTATTTTCACCAGTGCCCACTTCCCCCAGCTCTTCACAGAGGCCTGCGTTAGCTGCCATCTGTCACAGAGGTTGTGTTCTCCTACAGGAAGAGGAAACGTTTCTAGTGTTCAAGTCGTTATCAAAAGGGAAAATGAAAGAGAGAGTAAGGGGCATGCATGCTTCTAAAAAGAAGGAAGAAAAGTTATGACCAACCCAGACAGCATATTAGAAAGCAGAGACATTACTTTGCCAACATAGGTCTGTCTACTCAAAGCTGTGGTTTTTACAGTAGTCATGTATGGATGTGAGTTGGACTATAAAAAAGCTGAGTGTAGAAGAATTGATGCTTTTGAACTGTGCTGTTGGAGGAGACTCTTGAGAGTCCCTTGGTGTGCAAGGAGATCCAACTAGTATATTCTAAAGGAGATCAGTCCTTAATATTCATTGGAAGGACTGATGCTGAAGTTGAAACTCTAGTACTTTGGCCACTTGATAAGAAGAGTTGACTCTTTGGAAAAGACCCTGATGCTGGGAAAGACTGAAGGCAGGAGGAGAAGGGGATGACAGAGGATGAGATGGTTGGATGGCATCACCGACGCGATGGTCATGAGTCTGAGTGAACTCCAGGAGTTGGTGATAGACAAGGAGGCCTGGCGTGCTGCAGTCCATGGGGTCACAAAGAGTCGAGCGACTGAACTGAGCTGGACTGAACTGATGCTTCTAAAAAAGGGTTAGAGAGAGCCTTGTAGAAATGAAGACTGTTGCTGCATTTAGTTTCAAAGAGAGTATCTGTTAGAAGAAGACCACCGAGAACACTGCTAGCAAAGACGGCTCACTCTCATGGCCTGATGTTACCTACTTCGGTTCTGCTGGCATTTAGCTTGAGAATCCCTGGGACAGAAACCATGAGGTCACATCACACTTGGTATTCAACAGTCTGGATTCTGAGGTTCAAAGAGGAGTGAGAGGAGGGACTTGTGACTGGGATTAGGAGATAAGGGTGTATTGAGATGTCCTGAGCCTAAGGCAATGGGAGGGAAAACCAGAGTGAGAGAGGGGAGCTGGGCACAGGAGAACACCCTAGACACTTTAGGAGTGGGGAGTGGCTTCTTACATGGGGAGTCAGAGAGAAGAATCACAGGTGACTTCAAGGTGATAGATCCTGGGTTGCTGTGAGCCTGGGGGTGCTTTGACAGAAATCAAGAGATCCACAGTGGGGGAGCCTGATGACTTGGGGTCCAGGAAGCATGAATTTGAGGTAATAAGGATGATGCTGGTGACACACTGGTTATGCGCGTCAACTTTGAAGCACTCCAGTCCATGTGGAACTTGTTCTTATTGTGCTTAATCTCTCAGTGCCTTAGTTTCTTTTTAAAAATTATTCCTCTTTTACTTTTATTTCAGACTTCACTGGTGGTTCAGACGTAAAGCGTCTGTCTCTAATGCGGGAGACCCGGGTTTGAACCCTGAGTTGGGAAGATCCCCTGGAGAAGGAAATGGCAATCCACTCCAGTACTATTTCCTGGAAAATCCCATGGACAGAGGAGCCTGATAGGCTACAGTCCATGGGGTCCCAAAGAGTCAGACACGACTGAACGATTTCACTTTATTTGTATTTATTTTTAATTGAAGTATAGTTGACTTACAATATTATATTCATTTACTATATACAGCTCATAGTAATTTGATATTTTTATGAATTAGTGATGATTTCTTGAAAAATAAGATTATTGATAGTCTCCTTATAGGATCATTGTGAAGATTAAAGACATAATTAAAAGCCTTCAAATGACTCTTGGGGCACAGGAGGTGCTCTGTAAATCGGAGTCATTTCCACTATTGCCTGTGAGGACAAGGTGGGTGAACCCACTGAATAGAGGTGATTTTCCAGGGCAGGAAACCAACCTTGAGCCTTGGAGAAGAGCCAGTCAGGGGAGAAGATATAGTGAGGAGCCCGGAGGGAACAGCTGGAAGCGAGGGGAGAGCGTCTTCAGTGCAGGGCGGATGGTAATCAGGCTGCAGCGGACCAGGGTGAATTTGACCCCAGAGAACTCGTGGCAGTGTCTAGAAACATTTCTAGTTGTCACAGCTGGGGCTGGGGGTGCTATTGCATCTATTGGGTAGAGGCCAGGGATGGTCCCAACACCCTGCAATGCATAGGACAGCCTCCCACAACGAAGAATCATCCAGATCCAAGGTCAATAGTGCAGAGAGTGAGAAACCCTTCTCCAGAGCCATCAGTTTTCCAGGTTTGACCCATGGTTCCACCAACAACAGCTGTGGAACCTTGGCAAGTTCCTTAACCACTCTGTGCCTCAGTTTTCTTATCTGGAAACTGGAGATGAAAATAACAGCTCCTTAAATGAGTCAGGCTTGAGTGAGTGAAGATACATGGAGGGCTTAGAATAGAGGCTCACTGAACATTAGGTGTTATCAGAAATCAGGGAAAGGGAGGACATAGCAGAATGCACTTGATCTTGGAGTTTGGGTTTTAGGCATGACCTCAGTGTGAGTTCACTAAGGTGGAAAGGGGACTGGCAGCTGGATACAGAGGGTGGTGGAGATGGGTACATGGGAATTGGGGCTGTAGGCACATATTGTAGCAATGGGAGAGAGTGGAGGAGGGCTAGTTATGGCTGCCAGCCCAAATGAAGGGGATTGTTTTACCTTCAGTTACTTGTTTATGCCAACCAAAATTTTGGTTAATGCCCAAACCACGGTATAACAAAAATTTTATACAAAATTACCTGTGCCTCACCACCTTAACGAATGAGCAATGTTCCAGCTGCCTTTCCAGTCTTATCATGTTTATGGTACTTTAGTCATAACACAGATTCTCTTTTCTATTGTTTTATGTCCCGTGAAATGGTCCCATAAGCATTTTCCATGATGTTACATCATTGTTACATTTATCATTTTTTTCCAAAATGATGATGAACCTCATTGTTTTTTCGTAGTTGTAAAAATGCCTTGTACTCTTTTTTTTTTTTTTTTAAAAACAGATGGTACAAAAAAGTCTGAAGAGAATGTAAAACTCCCCATTTCCCATCCCACCGTTCAGAGATAGCCAGCTTAGCGCTTTTCGTGAACATGCTTCCAAATAAATCTCCATACACTTATCTATGTGTTGATTTGTTAACTCTTTTACATAAAGTTATATAAACATTACTTAACTGTCATTCATTTTCAGCCTTGAAGCAAAGGTTTTCTTATTGTTGGAGTCAGGGTTGTGTTTTTGGGAAGTGAGGAAGGGCCTGTGGATGGGTACGCACAAAAAGAAAGAAAGCCAGGAAGCTGCCAGAAAGAGGAAATATTGCGGGTGTGCAGAATATTTGTTTCCTGAGGCTGCTGTAACTAAGTGCCAGAGGCTGGGCAGCTTACACAACCGAAGCTTATTCTCTCGAGGTTCTGGAGGCAGGAAGTCTGTGATCAAGGTGACAGCAGGGCCATGCTCCCACACAAGGATCTAGCTGAGGATCCACTCCTGTCTCTTCCTCATTTCTTGTTGTTGCCAGCAATCCTTGACCTTCCTTGACATGTTGCCAGCAATCCTTTACATCCCTTGACGTGTCGACTCATCGCTCTAATCTTTTGATTCCATCGTCACATGGCGTTCTCCTCTTCCTCTTTGTGTCTGCATGCAGATTGACCTTCTCTTAAAAAGATCTAGGCTTTGGGTTAGGCACTCTACTCCAGTATGATTGCACCTTAACTTGATTAAATCTGCTAAGACCTGTTTCCAAATCAGGTCACACAGCCAGAAACAGGGCTCAGGATTTCGATGTATCTTTTAGGGGCACACAATTCAACCCATGACATGTGGGATCCCCAGAGTGATGGAGAAGAAGGTTGAGTCACAAGAACTCCCTGAAATGAAAGGGAGAAGAGACTGAAGAGACCGATATTCTGAGGCTTCGAAGGGAGATGGGGAAGCCTCCTTCCTCCAGCAACTCGTGTCTATGTTTTATTAACCTCCTCAGTTCAGTTCAGTTCAGTTCAGTTCAGTTGCTCAGTCGTGTCTGACTGTTTGCGACCCCATGAACCGCAGCACGCCAGGCCTCCCTCTCCATCACCAGCTACCAGAGTTCACTCAGACTCACTTCCATCGAGTCAGTGATGCCATCCAACCGTCTCATCCTCTGTCGTCCCCTTCTCCTCCTGCCCCCAATCCCTCCCAGCATTGGTCTTTTCCAATGAGTCAACTCTTTGCATGAGGTGGCCAAAGTACTGGAGTTTCAGCTTCAGCATCGTTACTTCCAAAGAAATCCCAGGGCTGATCTCCTTCAGAATGGACTGGTTGGATGTCCTTGCAGTCCAAGGGACTCTCAAGAGTCTTCTCTAACACCACAGTTCAAAAGCATCAATTCTTCGGTGCTCAGCCTTCTTCACAGTCCAACTCTCACATCCATACATGACCACTGGAAAAACCATAGCCTTGACTAGACAGACCTTAGTTGGCAAAGTAATGTCTCTGCTTTTGGATATGCTATCTAGGTTGGTCATAACTTTCCTTCCAAGCAGTAAGCGTCTTTTAATTTCATGGCTGCAGTCACCATCTAGTAGTTTACAAAGAGAGCACCGAGACTCACAGAGAGCCTGGCTGTGTGTAAGTGCCACCGGGCCTCCCTCACCGCCGTCCGTGTGGCTGGCGGCTTCCTGGCGGCTGCCGTGCGCAAACCCACACCCACACCCACACCCTGCCCCCCTCGCCCCCACTGAGGCCTCCTGTTGTTCGCTCCTCGCCAGATTCCTGGCCGGCCACACCTCGTTTCTCTTCGGCCTGGACTAATTCCTTACAGTGCTCAAGCTGGCTGGAGGCATCGCCGATTCCTAAAGCCCTTCCAAGTGGCCCATGCAAGGTCTGCATCTGCCAGCACGCACATCTCTGTTCTGCCCTTGCGCAGCAGTGGCGCATAGCCTTCAGGAGTTCGGATCCTCTGCTTTTCCTCAGGACACCTGCTATGGCTGGTGTGCTCAGTTCTCTTGGTTTCCTTCCCACAGATTTGGTACCTGAGGTGGTATTTTTAGAGGTGGAGGGGGATGGGGAAGGAGTGTGAGAAATGGGAGAAGTTCTGAGGACACCTGAAGTCTCTGCTGGTGGGCACAGATATCAGAAATCCAGAGCCTTCCCAGGCATGCCTGGGGGCACGTCTGGCTTGGGTCAACATGTGACCAAAGTTAGCAACACTGTCCCTTAGTCAGCCTGGCTCTTTCAGAAAAGGGACTGTGACAAAATAGCAGTCAGGTGGCTGAGAATAACAAGGCTTCTGCGTATTAACTTAGGCCCCAGGCAAAGCCCAGTCGAAATCTTTTCTGGCCACTGCAGGCTTCTGCATATTGAGGGAATTATTATGTTTCTCCAGTGATGAAAAGTGACTCAGCCTTTGGCCCCCCACTTCTTGACACTGCCTGGAGCACCTGGTAATCTCTCAGCAATGTATCACCTGTCCCGTCTCTACCATTTAATTGTATGTTGTCCTTGATTTCCTCTCTAGTGTCGAATGCCACTTCTGAGAAAAGACCTGGGATCAGAAACCCATATAACATAGTTCATTTAAGTCTAAAGAATAAGAAAACCCAGGTACAGCCTCTAGCCATGACGTGCCAGCTTGTGTGGGACTGAAGGAGTCCTTCTTGCTCAGGCATGAAAGACACAGGGCATGTGCCCAGAGGGCCTGTGGAGGCAGAAGAGCAGGAAGGGGTTCACGAGAGTTGTTGGGAATATTTACCCAACCATTATCTCTTGCCACCACCTCTTTAAACTTTATACTCCTGCCATGTAACCAGTTGCAGACATTGCCACTTCCTCCCAGTACCAGAGCAATAGTGAGGGCGAGCACCAGACCCAATTTAAACCAGTGTAGGCAAAATAGAATATTTAATCGCTCAAGTGGGAAGATCCCCTCATAGCTCAGTTGATAAGAATCTGCTTGCAATGCAGGAGACCTGGGTTTAATCCCTGGGTCGCGAAGATCCCCTGGAGAAGGAAATGGCAACTCATTCCAGTATTTTTGCCTAGAGAATCCTATGGACAGAGGAGCCTGGGAGGCTACAGGAGGTCGCAAGAGTCGGACACGACTTAGTGAGTAAACCACCACCAATAGTGCAAGTAACTCACAAGATAAGGATGGCTCCAGTGTCAGGCTCAGGAGGATTCAGGGGCTCAGTGAGGCAGACAGGCTTGATCGCCCTGTTACAGGTGGGGTCCTTTCATGGAGCAGGAAAACGCTGTCAGCGGGAAAACGATGTCAAGCTTAGCTGGCCACTAAAGGAGGAGTGTGACAGTGCTTTTGACATCAGCAACGCAGTCCTTAGACCAGTTATTGCCCAGAGGAACGCAGTTCCTTGATTGGAGAGAATTTTATCATGGAGTCTATTTCCCTCCAAAAGAGAAGTATACTGAGCAGATAGAACCGATCACAGACGACTCTCTTCTCACTTCAGGAACCCCTGCTTTCAGTTGCAGGTGCTGTTCCCTCCACCTGGAAACCCTTAAAGCCCTGTCCATGTGACAAACCCCTACCTTGCTTTCTTGACCCGAGCCCTCCAGCACACACTCATCCACACCCTCCCCAGGCGGAGTTGGACCACCTTAGTATTTCGTATTTGCCTCTGTTGTTTCACTCACTTTTTCATTTGTTCTTTTAGCAAATCCTTATCCTTTAGCATTACACCCACCTGCTCTCAGACTGTGAGTCTTGTGAAAGCAGGAATGATATCCTAATCATCCTAGGATTTCCAGCCTCTACAGGGGTGCTTGGCCCACTGTCAGGGCCTGAAACTACTGACTGCATCCTTGGATGGTGGGGTGACATGCAGGACGTGGCTGTTCCCTGACTGGACAGAAAACATTGGGTGCTGGATATGGAGGGAGGAACTGCATGCTGGTGTCTCTAATTTTTCACCTTCTATGCAAATCTCAGGCTGTGTGGAAGACACTGTGCTTCTGTGCTGCAGCCAATGGCAGAATTTGAACTGTGACACATGCCTGTTTTGCTCTGATACAGTACTCACGGAGAGTGGTTATTTCTCACATATTGTATCTGAGGATCTTAAGCAGTCATGGGGTCCAACTTGCATTTCCTAGGGTTAAAACTTTCTTGGTGATGCTAACGTACCTCCAGGAATACCGGACTCATTGTAAGGCAGCCCGCTGGTTATTAGGGGCCACGTGTTAATTTCCAGGCTACTTTGGCCATCAATCCTATTTCTCTTCTCTAGGATCACAAGGAAAGAGATCGTTCCTTTTTCTACTTCGCATTCACTCATTCTTTCATAATAGTAGTGTTAGTCACTCAGTTGTGTCTGACTCTTTGTGACCCCATTGACTGTATTTGCCAGGCTCCTCTGTCCATTGAATTCTCCCGGCAAGAACACTGGAGTGGGTTGCCTGGCCCTCCTCTAGGGGATCTTCCCAATCCAGGGATCCAAGCCAGGTCTTCCTCACTGTGGGATTCTTCACTGCTCTGCCACCTGGGAGGCCCTCCTTCCTTCATGTGTATGTGCATTCATTAACTTCATCATTCATTTAAAATTACTGATAAGGACCTGAGCAGGTCCCCTGTTCTCATTGAGCTGACATCTTTAGAGGGGAGAGACAAGCAATAAACAACTAAATATATAAACTGAAGAAATACAGTTATCATAAGAGCTGTGAATAAAATAGGACAATATGAGGGTTGAGGAAAATTTCAGCAGAGCCAACAGGACAGGTGTCTTTCAGGAAATGAATTTAAGCCAGTAAGTGACAAGAATGAGGCAGCCACACACCATTTGGGAAAAGAGCCTCCAGGAAAAGAAATTAAAGGGAGGAGCAGTTGTCAGTGTGGTTTTGGTGGAGGTGCTGCTGCTGCTAAGTCAGTTCAGTTGTGTCCGACTCTTTATGACCCTGTGGACTGTAGCCTTCAAGGCTCCTCTGCCCATGGGATTCTCCAGGCAAGAATACTGGAGTGGGTTGCCATGTCTTCCTCCAGGGAATCTTCCCCACCCAGGGATCGAACCCACAACTCTTACATCTCCTGTATTGGCCGGCAGGTTCTTTACCACCAGCGCCAGCTGGGATGCCCCTGGTAGAGGTGAGGGAAGAGGAAAGTAGAAATGAGAATGTAGAGGCAGGCAGGGGCTTTGTAGCCGAGGTAAGGAGGTGAGCATTTGTCATCAGAATGACGGAAGCCTTCTGAGGGTTTTGAGCATGGAGCTGATGTATAGAATATGGAAGCTTGAAGTAGATTCTCAAATCCTGGAAGAGAAAGTGGAAGTTGCTACTACTTTATTTCAAAGAGAGATCTGGTTTAGTTGTGAGTTCTGGGTGCTCTAGAGAGACAGCACCGTAATATCCGGGACTAGAGTTGGAGCATCCCGAGACAAGCCACTGGATTTTGGCCAGTGCAAGACTTTGACTTCCTCCCAGAGCAGAGTGGAGTCCCCCGTGTGCTAGCACTGGTGTCTGGGAGGGAAACTGCACTGCTAGGAAGAGGGCGTGTCATGCTGTCAGACCCGGGGCCCCAGGGGACCCTCGGAGCTTCAAAGCAGAGAGCAAAAGCAAAAGGGAAAGACTCAAGGGGAATGAACAATGTCTTCATATATTTTGTTAAGATTCCAGTCATAAATAAAAGACAATCTAACTAGTAAAAACATTACCACACATGATAGATGAAGGCCCCATCGGAGCTCATGTCCATGAGGAAACAGGGAGACCCCATTTTTTTTTTCAGTGAGGAAAGATGTGAGCACACTTCTACAGTAAAGAAAGTAAATATGGTTATTAAAAGTATTCAACCTTACTAAAATCATAAAAATGCAAATGAAACAGAAATGAGGTGCAGGGTATCTTTAGAGGGACGTGGTTTATCAAACTGAAAAATATATTTTGTAAAAACTGCTGAACTGGTGAGGCTGCAGTGAGAAAGACACTGTCACATGCCCTGGTGATGTGCACATTTAAAAAGGGATAGTCTTCTGAGTACCTTTAACAAAATTCATACCCTTTCACCCAGCAGTTCCACTTAGACATTATCTTAAATAATTTTAAATGAGGTCAGTTTGTATGCGAAGATGTGCATGTATGAAATATTGGAAAGAGGCTACCTGATGATAATAGATGATTGATTGGCTTAATAGTATATCCATTCAGTGCACTATTAGGAAGCCATTATAAATGATACTTCTGAAGATAGTTTGATAGGGAAAATACCCTATAATGTGTGGAAAACAGCAAAATCATAATAGAAAACATAAAATCAATTATGAGTATTATATACATAAAATAGATTATTGAGTCATAATATACACAGAAAACACAAATAATATGTGCTTATTATTCTATAGATTATTAGAATTTTCTCTGTGTTGAGAATTGCAGATAATTTTGTTTCTTTCTGTTTTCCAAGGGTGGGTGGTTTGGGGTGTTGTTGTTTTTTTTATTTGCACAATGAGCATATATTATTTTTAAAATCATCTAAAAGTAGAAAGTGCTTATTAATCAATGCTCCCATTGGTCATTGGATCCCTGTTAGAGACAGCCGAGCCCCTTCACCCCTCCTTCCATGTCTGTTGCTGTGAGACCCTGCAGAGTGCAGGGCAAAGGGTGAGGAGGCAGGAGGAAAGAAGGGATATGGTACACCTCCTCCTGTGCCGTGGTATTGCTAGGTGACCTGGGACACGTCACTGCCTGGCTATAGGGCTCCGTTTCCCCATCTGTAATATGCACTGGTGGGACTAATTCATCCCTAAGAGTGCAGCAGGGATGTAGGCATAGCAGCTCCAAGGTTCTAGCCAATCCCAACCCTAACCACAGTGACATCACTGACTGCTTCTGTGCACCCACACTCGGATGTCACCGTACACATGGCCACCTTCAGGATCAGTTACAGCATAGCCAGGGACACCCTTGCCCTTTTCTTTGGGAATGGGATGTGATGTTTATGTACATCATTCATTCCTTCAACATGTTCTCGAGATGACCCTAATCCTGGGGGCAGGCACTATAAGGCCTGAGCTCAGAGCAATTCAAAAAGTGTCTTCCCTGGGGGCAAGTCTTTTCCCTTTGAGGGTTATCTTATTTATATTTGAATTATTTTAAAGAACTACAGTTTATTTGAAGCTAAGTGTCTGTGTCTGAATGAGTCAGATGGATTACACCATTTTAAGTGTAAACCACCTACCTACTGTGAGTCTTGACTTTCTCTGGACTTAGAAGTGAGGAATCCAGAAACAGGTGGATCTTTGGCAGTGTGAATGAAACACTGTGTGAATCTACCTGGAGCCGTGTGACAGAGGGTAGAGCATGTGGACTTGGAGTCAGATGACCTGTGTTCAAACATGGCTCTCCTGCTTCCCAGCTTTGTGATTTGGGGAAGTTCACAACATCTCTGACTTGCATTGTGTTCCCATTTGTAAATTGGAGATTGTGCTGACCTTACCCCGGTCTACCTGTGAGCTTCAGTCAGGATCTTACCTCCAGAGGGACCTGGCAGAGCCTGGCATGTTCTCAAGCCATGGCATCACTACTCTTGCTGTTCCCCCAGAGGTTGCCACTTGAAAGGGACAAGAAGCGTTGAAGACGCACTAGAAGGAAACTGCGCTGCACCATCATTGTGATCCAGGGCCGTGAGGCTGTACAGTCCCAGCCCTGCTAGTTACCTCAGTGTGTCTTTGTGAGCAAGTGACCTGGTCTTCTGAGCCTCCGGGTGCTCATCTGTGAGATGGAATTGAACTCAGCAGCACCCACATCCCAGGGCAATAGTGAGGGCTCGGTAACTTGTGTATTCGCCATAGTGCCTAGTAAAACCACAGTATGTTCACTGAATTGTTTGATATGGTTTTTTTTCCATTTGCAATTTAAATACTTGTTCAGTATAAAAAATTTAGAAAACAGCCTTAAAAAGAAATAAAACAAAGTGTGGATTGTTTTCAGTCCTTTTACTTTGCAGTTGCTGTGTGTTTGCATCTGGTCTTCCTCGTTCCCACTCCCCCACCCTGTCCCCATTCTGAATTGAGGTGCTGTCCCCAGCAGGCTTTGGCTTGGTGTCCTGATTGTCCCATCAGCCCATCAAGTATGTAACACTGCTGTTGGGCCCTCTCTTGGCAGATCCTTCAAGCCGGACTTCATTCTTGTCCGCCAGCATGCCTACAGCATGGCCCTGGGCGAAGACTACCGCAGCCTGGTCATCGGCCTCCAGTATGGAGGGCTGCCTGCCGTCAACTCCCTCTACTCTGTCTACAATTTCTGCAGCAAGCCCTGGGTGGTAGGTGCTGGGCCAACCTGACTCAGAGGGAACGGGAAAGCAGGGACTGGCCTCCTGGCCCTGAAATGGACCCATTCCCCAGCAGGGAGGCTCAGTAATGAAGGGAGTCTTTTATTTAAAGCAAGTGAATAAACAACTCCGATCCCAAAGCCCTTCTTGTAGCTATTACCTAACAGATATTTTATAGCATGCTATGGGACAGTGTTATGTTATTATAATTTTATGTCAGTGGTAAGAGGGAGACCTTACTGCTCTCACTCTTTGAGCATGGTGACAACAAGGTCTCTGCATAGCTGGCAGTCAGGACTTATTGAATGCACATATGCATTCATTTAGTAGATATGGATAGTTTTTAACCATTGTTACTATGGCCTTGGTCTCCTTCTCATTCTCCCCTGACTAAGCTTTTAGGCCTACAAATCCCAGGAAGGGTCCTCAGCGGTATTAGTTCACCATCCTTGTTTTCCCACATAGCCTTGGTGATGGTTGCAAGTACAATTCATTAGTACTAACTGCACTGTGTTGAGCCCTTCACATGCTTATTATATTTAATCTTCAAACTACCCTGATGAGTAGGTATTTCTAATATCTCCATTGGACAGAAGAGGAAATTGAGACTTATGTTGTTAGTAGTAAGTAGTGAAGCTGGACATTCTCAAAAACTCTTACTTGATTATGGAATTGCTCTCCTTCTCTGGACTTCAGTTTCCTTATCTGTAGAATGAGGGACCCTCCCATCATTTCTCATATTTCTGAGGTCCCTCAAGCCTATTAAACTGACAGCATGTTGCACCACAGTGGCAGGCTATAGCCCAAGAATCTTCCAATCCTGGCATGATGTAGAGAGTTCCTAAGTCATTTGTTCTTTCTGTGTGAGCTCTCAGTATTGAGTTTACCCCAAAGTCAGTTTGGCACAAGACTTAGCTCCTCTTCCAGCCACTAGGCATCCACATTAGGCCTTATACTGCACCTGATCCCTTCTTTCTGATCAGAGTCTACCTTACTCTTCCCTGCTTTTGTTCACTGACAGCTCCCTTTGCCTGATGGGCGAATTCCCAGCTCTTTGTCCACTGAGCATCTCTAGCACACAGCTGTCTCACTGCACACTGGAATGCCCTTCCTCCTTCTCTTACATCATCTGCTCCTGAAGTCATCCTCACCCCCTGCCTGTCCCTCTTCCAGGTCCCACAAGCCCCTCACTTCCCTCTAGCAAGATGTTATTATTATCTCAGCCATCCTCCCACAATCTGTCTTTCCTCCAGACCTGGTCTCACGTGTTCAGTGTGTTGCCTTTGAACACATACAGCTGTGTGCGCTGTTGAGTACAGTGCTGGGCCCAGATAGCTCCTGGGCTGCTGAGCAAGGTGGATGATGGAGGAGACTGGAGAGGACAAATGTCCAGTCAAGGACCTGGCCTTCATCCTGTGGCCAGGGTGCAGCTACTGGAGCAGATAGGTGTTTGAGGCCTGGGATCCAGTGGGATATTTCTGCATGCCAGGTAACAGAGGTTGACCAATGTTCTGTCATGTTCTGTCCTAGTTCTCTCAGCTCATTAAGATCTTCCATTCCCTGGGTCCTGAGAAGTTCCCACTTGTGGAGCAAACATTTTTCCCCAATCACAAGCCAATGGTGAGTACCTTTTTTCACTCATCGTTTTTGTGGTATGGAATAAATACAGATGTCCATGTACTCAGTCCGTTTGAAGGAGGAGATGGGCATGGGGGCTGCTCCCTGACCACCTAGGCTCTAAGGAAGAGCTGTGATATCCTGTGGGAATGCCTGGCTTTACAGGGAAAGAGTCAGGTCTCCAGGTGAAATTTCACGTGGTAGAGTAAATGACAGAGATACACAGCATTCCATGGGACACGGGGAATTTTCAGCAAATCAAGGGACAACTTGAGCTGGCAATTGGAAACAAAGGTGAAAGATGTTTCTAAGGTAGAATGTTACTTCATGTGAGCCCTGTGCAGGTCTTGGTTTCAACTCTTATGTTAATAAATGCAGTGATATTTTGTTTCCATTAATCATCAAAGGGGAATTTCCTTGTGCATCCTCTTTGTACTCAAACTTTTGAATATACTTAAGGTTGTTGCTGGGAAGTGGTTGGAGTTTAACTTAGAATATGTGGGATAGCCTCCCATTTGGAGGGTGGGAAAGGTGAACGTCTCTTTGGGTATGAGGTGGGGAGCTCTCCATCCTGCTGCCAGAAGAAGTTAATGGAAGAGTTCTGGGCTGCTGGAAAGAGCCCGTGACATGCCTGCTTTCATGGCCAGTGGTCTTGTTAAACTGGTCAAGGAATGCAGGGCCATGGCCCCATGCATGACTTGCAAAGAACACAAGTCTTGGGGCACAAGATGGTTAATAGGGTTCCAGCAGTCTGCTTTTAGTCCCAAGCTTAAGCAACTGAGCTTCCAAATCCTATTTGGAGGCCGCTGATAGGTGTCTCCAGGTTCGGGGGCGGGGGGGGGGGCAGTGTAAGCAGGCAAAAATGTTTCTCATTGACTCTCTTTCCCTTGTATCTGATCTAGTGAGGTGTCATACCTGCCAAGGTGTACTGGTTGGAATAAGAAGGGGGCATGTTCCAACAAAGTGAGAAACAGTGAAGAAAATTCAGGATTTATCCTCAAGCCAGCCTGAGTTTGAATCCCAGTTCTGCCTGCTTACTAGGCTTTGGATCTCTGTGAGCCTCAGCTTCCTTGGTTGAAAACCATGTATGAGAGTGGAACCACTTTATTGGGTTGTTGAGATTTAACACGATCATGTGTACAGGGTACTGTGCTTGGCATACAATGCTGCTGCTGCTAAGTTGCTTAAGTCGTGTCCAACTCTGTGCAACCCCATAGATGGCAGCCCACCAGGCTCCCCCGTCCCTGGGATTCTCCAGGCAAGAACACTGGAGTAGGTTGCCGTTTCCTTCTCCAATGCATGAAAGGGAAAAGTGAAAGTGAAGTTGCTCAGTCATGTCCGACTCCTAGAGACCCCGTGGACTGTAGCCTACCAGGATCCTCCGCCCGTGGGATTTTCCCGGCAAGAGTACTGGTGTGGGGTGCCATTGCCTTCTCAGTGGCATACAATAGGTGCTCAAAATAGAGTAGTTTTAAAAGTGGGGCAAAGCCATACATTGAAACATTGTCAACAGTGGGATAATATTTGGGTGAAGAGTTTGCTGCCAACACAGCCCATTGAGGGTGACAGGCCCAGCTGTAAGTAATGAGTGGGGCTGGGTTAGGGGAGGGTGTTGCATGGCTGTAGTGAGTTCCTGGCATTCCCAACTAGGCCAAGTCATACTTGAAATTCCAGGCAGGCAATTGGCATCAAGGACTGCTGTTTGAGCTGCCCGCCTCCGACTTCCACTAGGTTGAGATTCTAGGGAAGGCTAAGTCAGGGCTCCAGTCTGGGAATACCCGAACCACTAACAGGTAATTTAGATGTTGATCCAGATTCCGTAGAACTGGGGCGAACCCTGGTCATAGAATCGGGGAGGAAGGTCAGGGCTGGATTAGCTGCCACAGGAAGTCTAGGATGCCTCTCCTGAAAATGCTCCCACCTGGGGAAAGGGCTGGGGCAGGGTGGGTCCATACTGTGGAATTGAATGGAGGGAAGGGACTATGCACAGGCCAGGGGCCAAAGCAGGCAGGACCTGACTTCTAAGACCCTCTGTGGTCGCCATAACCCCCAACAGCGGTCAGGACACAAAGAAGCAAGAGACTGCAGGTATGTGATAGAAATAAAACCACTTTACTGTTTAGAATAAAGGACACACTATAAAAAGTGAACATTATGCAACATTACAAGACAATATACATTCACGGAATATAAAATTCATAAATAACATGGAGGAAAACTGTAAACAGTGCTACAAAATTTAGCAACAAATACATTCCTTCCAGACAGGGTTTTCTCTAGTTGGTTTCTCTCCATCACTTCTGGGTCTCAGGACAGCAGACCGGCTAAGGAGAAAGAGGGGTGGTGCCTGGGAGAATTTATGAAGCCCCTCCCCTCGGACCAGGAGCCCTTCTCATGCCTCCCAGGAGCCCGTTTGGAAGCTGTTGATATCCATCTCCCCAACACGCGCCCATTGTGTTTCCTTTTAGCTGTCAGAATTTTAAAAGTGTTTTTCTTGTGTAAAACTATTTTAGTGATATTTTTACTTTCTCAGCCAGGAGCCAAACACTTGGGTGTCATTTTTGGTTAATCCATGTTGCTGGTCAGGGAGCACATGTTGAAGGACAGAGGCAGGGGTGGGTGTTGTTTCCTGGGGACCACAGTTTCTCTGAGACAACTGTTCCAATAAGTCATTTTTTAAAAATTGCTCAAGAACCCTCATTTTTTTGTATGAAAAATGGTGCTCATGGGCTGTAGCCTGATTGCCATTATGTGTCTGGGGCTGTGCAAGGGTTAAAAAGCACAGGAGTCTCTCAGTGCTGGCCAGATGGAGCACTGGCCTGCAAGGTGAGAGCCTAGGTGTGGTGCCTCCTGCACAGGGTGGCAGAAGAGATGGCCACAGGAGGCCAAGACATCTCAGAATCGCAGGTCCCACAGCCCTGGACTTTTAGGTGAAATCATGGCTTCTCAATGGGCTGGACGAATGGACTAGAGGGAAAAAGAAATGGGAATGACCCGCAGAGTGCCCAGGGCCAGTTGATAACAGAGCAAGGATTGTGAATGTACTTGATATTTTTCCTCTTCTCCTTCGTAGTCCAGAAAGCACTAGGATGCCAATGAGCAGTCTAGAGGACTCTCCAGTGCACATGCCCTCTAGTTCCCCCGTTTACCAATCTAGCTGCCTGCACAGTAGAAGTCTTTACCCTCCATTCCACTGTAGAATTTGATTCAGAAAAATGGCGGCATGTGGGTTTTTTTTTCTTTTCTCTTAAACACAGTGTACACATATTACAGCCTACACATGACATAAGATTTAGCAAAATAAAACGCTCATGAAATGAATGAAATACAGAAGTGTCTCAGCTACATAAATGACTTTAAATTATACAGTAAGTGAACAGGTGAAATAAACAAAGCTATAGCTTACAGAAAGCTCAAAAACCGCCCTCTGACATCACTCTACCAAGGACCCTTCTTTGCTCAGGACCTGCTGTTCTCCTCGCCAGGGCCTGGCAGATGGGACTGTGGTTCCACCAACTTTTCAGAGGGAAACTTCAGGTGATTCGTGCTCAGGCCTCACCTCAAGTCCCTCTTTGTGTGAGTGGAGGTGACCCCACCAGGGACCAAGAATAGCCAGATGCCTCATGGAGTCACACTGATGTCCAGTTGTGGGAGGGCACCTGTGCAGATCGGGTTACGGGTTCCACCTTGTAGGACTTTGAGGTTCAAATTAAGAAAATCTTATAACACCAAGTCTGGGGCTTACCCCTTAAAAACCACTGGACTCCTGAACTCAGCACCTTCTGCTTATGCTGCCCCACTTTGAACAAAGTCTCCTGTTTCCTGTGTGCCAAATGTCGCCACCACAAGGTGAAAGGTACTAGGTAATGAGACCGACCAGTCTGGAGGAAACCAGATGCCTTGACTGCCTTCTCGCTCTGAGGTTCTGCCAAACACCTTGCCTGGGCATTTGTGTTTGTGAGCGAGACATTACGTTGTGTTGTCTGCTTCTTTTTTTTCTCCCGTTTAAATTGGCAGCTCTGTTTCCTAAAGTGGAATGAACTGAAGATACAAAAACTAATAGAGGACTAATACCCATAATCTGAAAAAAGAAACAGAGCCATCATATTAAATGTAACCATCCTACCATCCTCAATTCTGTAAAATACACATCATCACCGACTCTTGGCACTCACTTTCAACACTAAAACTTAAAAGTAATTTTATTTAATCAGAGAATTTATATTATAGTTTTATTTCAAAAAACACAACAAAAACCCTACAGCTGTTTGCAGAGTCAGGTTTTCCCAGTGACCACCACTTTTAATTCTATGAGGTGAGGGCCTTAGGATGTGACATTCACCCATCAGTAAGCTACAGGAAAAGGAGCAAGTTGTCCCCAAACCCAGAAAAGTTTCCATCTAGCCAAGGCAGGACACTGCAACTTTCCTTCCTGTGCCCAGGCCCTGACCCATACTAACTCGCATCTCCCATCTGAGCCAGCCAGTAAAGGCAGTTAAATGAAGGCCCCAAACATGAAGCAGGAGAAAAGGAGGACAGAGGTCAGATGACCCCAATTAGAGGGATGCTGAGAGTGCTCATAATTTCAAATTTTAATTAAAATGAAAAAAAAATAAAAGATCAACTTGGAATGTCATGATTTTCTTCAAACAAGCAATAACAACAAAATAGAAGAGATTAAGCTATTGGCATATTTAACAGCATTGAACAGAATTCTGTGTCCTGTAAAAAAAAAAATTAGCTTATGTCCCCACGTGGGTATATGTAAATGTGTATGCAAACACACCCCCCTAGGTGAACTAAAATGCTACTTTGGAAATAATATTCTCTACCCAAATCTACTTGTTCTACATCTGTGAATAGTGTACGGTGTTCGTATTTCTCCGATTTACATAAAGGCAAGCTCCTGGCCAGATCTACCAAAGACGTTTCCAGGAGGAAATCTTGTGGGAAGTGAGCAGAGGAAAGACATTCATCTCAGTCTCTCACCTGAGCTTTTGTCTAAGGCACATTGCCTCCTGACCTCAGGCAGATGTTTAAGTCTTTATCAACTAAGAAAATTCTGTTATTCTGGCCTGGCTGCTTCCTCCAGACTCAGAAACATCTGGTCGACCCAAGCATCAGTGGCTGGGGGAACTGTGTGCTGCATCATCCAGACCCTCTTGCAGTTTCTTCCTTCCCTCCCTCACTCTATGTTAAGACACAGACAGACAAAGTCTGATAAGGACATGCAGTAGCATCTCCTCGGTGTGTAAGGTCTTCTGCGTACCTTGAGTCTGTCTGCTGGCTGCCCTTGACTGATTTGAAACAGTTGGCTTTTCGGCAGCTTCCTTGTCTGTGTCCTTTATGTACTGAGGAAGAGGGTAGAGAAGGGCAAAGGGAGGAGAGTCTGGGCGATGGTGAGGTGGGAAAGAAGAAAGAAGGGTAGATATTACAATGCCCTAATCGGGCAGTTTTTCAATTTTTGTTTTCCTAAAAAAATATAGATTATATCATCACGAAGAAGAGGAGTACCCATTCCTCATTCTTTCTGGCATGACACCCAAAATTTCCAGGTGGAAATGGGTGATGTCAAAAACCAAAAAGAAAGGGAGGGGTGGGGCCAGGAGGATGGTTCCAAATAAACTCTATATGACAGCATAGATTTTCCTCTAAGTGTTCGAAGTGCTAAATTTGCAAGAAAACAGGCACTAATTTCATTGTCATCATCTGAGAAGAGTTAGTGTCCAAGGGAAGCTCAGTGGGAAGGGAGGGAAGTGAGGTGGGGCCAGGTCTGATGCTCAGGGGTCTGTAGCATTGATGGTGCTTTTGTCTGGGGGTGCCCATCCTCGGTACCAGCTGCAGTAGCCACCCTTCTGCCGGATGCAAGCGTAGTGTTTGGACTGGTAGCCAGGGTAGCCGAAATTGGAGAGCATGTCGGTCCAGAGACACTCGTTCTTGGAGGTTACAAAGCAAGGCAAGTAGTAGCAGGATTTGATCTGCAGTGAGATAACAAACAAAGGTTGGTGGACTCTGCCAGGGTGGACTTAGGCCTGATGCGAGATCTCTGCGGTGGAGCCCAGCCACATCCCTCCTTTAGTGAGGACAATATAAATAACAATCACCAATACTTACTGAGGATCTACTATGTACCAGACATTCTGCTAAGTGCTTCTATCTTATTCTTTAGTCATGCCTCTATCTTTAATTCTCATAACTGATTTATCTCCCTTTTACAAACAGTAGAGCCTCAGAGAGGTTAAGTAACTTGCCCCAAGTCACACAGCCAGAAAGTGGTAGAATTAGATATTTGGGAGAGCTTTTCCTCTCAAGTGGTAACAGGCAAGCATGGGAGTTCTTAGCAGTTGTAGGGAACTGAGACGTCAAAAAGACTAAAGCATAAAAATGAGAGTCCCGCTGCCATAGGCTGGAAATCAGACAGTGAACTGTGTGACTTAGGCCTAGCTACTCTCTGGGCCTCTGTTTCCTCATCTGCAAAATAGGGATCATTAAAACTATACTAGTAGTAATCACGGTTATCCCAATTTTGCAGAGTTGTCACGAGAATTAACTGAGAGACTGGCCCAACTGCCTCCCACAGCAGCAAGGCTGTGGGCCCTAACTCTGTGCTTGGGTCAAGAAGTTGGGCCAGGTTGAAGAATGACCTTCTGAAGCAAGTGGTATCAGCAGTCCTGTACCAGTTAAGCCGCCTTAACTGGTGGGATGGGGGCCACCAGTGAGTCAGCTGCCTAAGCAAGCCCACTTGAGACTTGGCAGGACCTGCCATTAAGGATCCTGTACCTTCTACAACCTTGAGTCACAGTGCGGAGCAGGGGCTCAAGAACGCTGAAGAGCCCTCATGCCCCCACAGCTGCCAAGTGGGCAGCACAGATTACAGCAGAAAGGCATTCTTTCCTCTCCCTCTTTGCTTCTCAGCATGTGTGCAACATTGCTCACCACCCTTGCTCAGACCTGCCCCTCTGCCCAGGCCTGACACGCATGCCCTTCCCAGCCCAAGGGCCCAGGGCCCAGTTCTGGAGGAGCTGGCATTTCTAGGGCTGTCAGCCAGCAGCCCCCCTGCCTGCGCTCCCTGGGGCTTACCTTGCAGTTACAGCCCAGGTGATACCGATAGTTCAACCCCTTGCGCTGGGAGAGGGTGAGCTGGTCCCACCTCTCCACAAAGTTACACAGTCCTGTGTACATCTTGCCATCGTAGACACGGCCTAGAGGAGGAAAGGGACAAGGGGAGAGTTATTTTGCCCAGAACCCAGCCAGAAGAGAAGGAATTCATGCCTACTGAGTAACCTCCTTAGGCCAGGAAATGTATGTACTCTGTACTTTTCAGTCCCATGGTTTTATTTCATCCTCTCCAACATCTTTTAAGATGGATTATATTCCCATTTAAGCAATTTGTGGAAGGTCCACAAACCCAGTGAGCACTGGAGCTTGGGTCAGAGACCAACTGTTCTCTTCTCAGATCAATGGCTTTTGGTCTTGCTTTTTTTTCCTTTTCTCTACTGATTGCCTAAGGGTGGATAACTTTAAAAGACAGACCTAATAGGTTGACTGAGATGTGGAGAGCAATAGGTACTAGCAATTTCTTTTTACTTATTGTAAAGCTGAGAAATTGCAAAACTAGGAGATTTCCTCCGCAGTCAGTGGTAGAATGGAGACTAAAACCCAGCCTTGTAAAGCAACTATACTCCAATAAAAATTAATTTTAAAAAATAAGTAAAACCCAGCCTCACGTAGAAACTTTAAGCTCCCACCACTGGCCGAGTAAGATAGACTCAACTCTAGATAACTTCTTACAGTTCAGCAGGCACATCACCAGGGACCTGAGAACACTGTTGGGTCTACAACTTCTTCATCCTCTGAACTGAGGAGCAGGGGACCTTGGCCAAACCCTGACCTAGATGCTGGGGTTGGCCATTACCTGTCAGCAGGTACTGGTACTTGTTGACCTCAAGCTTAAGACCACAGAGACTTTCAGAAGCTTCTGTGTGGATGTACTGCACATGGGGCATCTTGGTGAATCCTCGGTACATCTGTGGACAGAAGGAATGTCATGAGGGAGGACCAGACCTCAGAACACATGCCATCATTTGGGCTGTGGGATTGAATTTCCTTTATAGGCCACTGTGGCTGGTCAGTGAACTACCTACCCAAGGGTCTTCACTCCAGAGGCAAAGCCACCAGCTCTTCTCTTCTTCTGAGCCAGAGTTGGTGCCTTCCCCAAGAATCCTTCCCATCCAGCCAGTCACACCTCCCATTCCATGTTATAGAGGAGTTGCCCAAGGCCCAGGCAGGTTACATGGCTTGTCTAAGGCCACACGGTTAGTGAGTGGCAGAGACAGGAATGTAAGCAGGAGAACTTGTTCGTAACCATTATCCTATGCCATCTCCCTGGCAGCCTCACAAGCTCATGGCTGAGGGCCTCTGATGTAGGCTGGTGCCATTTATAGCTATGTGCCTCCTTCATCAGCATGTGCTTGGAGCCACCAGTGTGAACATAATGGAGGCTGAACCCACTTGGTGATTCCAGGTCAAGTCCACGAGCGTTCTGCAGGCCCTGATCTGTTGAGACAACTGTTAACCGTATGAGCTGGCAGGGGTGGGAGGGGGCACCGAGGTGTCACCGAATTTCATTTTCCCCCAGTTCTCAGCCCTGGATGGCTGGTGGTCTCTGGGATTATCCCAAGGGTTTCCAATAAGACAGTGTTTCTGCTTTAGTTCTGGTATGCGTTATTAATTTACTTACAGTAATTAATAAAAAGCCAGACATCACCTCACTGGTGTCTCATCTAAGTGTCTCCCATTCAATCTAATGGGCTGTTTTTTTCTCCCTGTTTTCTTTTAAGTGGTGATTGCTTGGTGGGGGTAGGTGATCCATGAGCCCCCACCCCCCACCATCGTAATGGTTTTGTTGGACTGACAGGGTTTGGGAGCTCCTTCCTTTTTAAGGGGAGTACTGTTCTAATTGTGCACAACCATCAGCGCAGGTGCTTTTAATTTACCTGGCCTCCCTTCTCAACCCTCTTCTCCCTCGAGGCTCTCCAGCTAAACAAGGAAATGCAGCCAAGAGCAGCGGGTGGGGTGACTTCTGTTTTCACTCAGTTTTCAGTTATGCCGCGGGGGGCAGGGGCATGTCACATCCTACCAGCTCCTCAGCGGTGGATGGGGCCTCTCTGGCTCTAGCAGGAACCGTACCTGAGAGGGCTGCTGTATGCCTGCCATCAGGTGTGGCCCTGGGAGAACATCCCTTGCGTTCACTCCCAGGCCCAGCAACTTCTCGTTTTGGTGTGGATTACCCTTGACTTTTTGGCAAGTGTTCCAACTCAGTACTTGCTCTAGGTTTTTCAGAACAGCCTACTGGAGCTTCACTTTATTCCATGTTGGTCTGTTCCCTTTATCTCCTCTCTGCTTTATGAGTGAGAATCAAGCCCCTGCCCAGTAAGAACTCAACTTGTTGAAATCAGCTTAGCATCATTGCTGCTTTTGAACTGAAGAACACCTTATTTTAACATGGTTTCTAGCACTTACACACAAAGTCAGAATTTTAATACATTGTAAATGACTGAGTCTGACAAATACAGAGCTGCCTTTTAAGGTCAATTCTGAAAATAACAATACATTTGTAGTAAATGTATGATCAAGTTAAGCAGAGTTTTACTCATTTTGTTGTCTTTATATTAATCTAGCTTAATCTAAATATGGATCCTAAAGTAGTATTATGTCTTTAGCCATAGAGACCTAGAATTGGTTTGAAAAATTTAGAAGGGTTATAATTGGTTTATAGTGTCCTAAAATCAGAGAATCTCAGAATTGTAAAGGTGGTTAACCTAGTCCAGCCAATACAATGGAGGATTAATGGTAAACTCAGCTTTTATAGACAGACAGCTAGAGTCTGTATCTTGTCTCTGCTGCTTATTAGCTTCTTGTAAAGTTGTTTACTATCTTTGGGCCTCAGTTTCTTCATCGCTAAAACGGGGCAAATCACCCAATGCAAAGAACTGACTCATTGAAAAAACTGATCCTGGAAAGGATTGAGGGCAAGCGGAGAAGGGGATGACAGAGGACGAGATGGTTGGATGGCATCACTGACTCAGTGGACATGAGTTTGAGCAAACTCCAGGAGACAGTGAGGACAGGGAGGCCTGGCACACGACAGTCCAGGGGGTTGCAAAGAGCTGAACGTGACTTAGTGACTAAACAACAACCAACTGCCTTTATAAGGTGTTTTTGAGAATTAAATGCCTCAGAATAGCACCTGGCACACATTTAGTTAAAGTTAGTTTAAAAACAAGTTGTACTGAAGTTTGTCATGAGCAGACAGAAATGCTTGGGCCCCTTCTTCCTACATGTCTTGCCCAGCCTTGTCTCTTCGTACAAATAGTTAAAGCTGGTTTCAGAAGTAGGCAGGTTGCTACTTCCGCACTCCCCACTGGCTTTATTGAGGCATGATTGACAGATAAAAGATGTATCAAAAGGGTAAGGTATGCAACGGTTATTTTGATACATGTATATGATGTGATTACCACAAAGAAGCTAGTTAAACACATCCATCACCTCACATAGTTACCTTTTTATGTATGAGAACACTTAACATCTTTCTGGTATGTCCTACAATGTTGTTGACTACAGTCCCCATGCTGTCCATTAGATCTCCAGAACTCATACATACTTCAGTACTGAAAGTCTGTGACCTTTCACCAACATCTCACATTTTCTGCAATTCCTAGATCCCGATAACCACCATTCCACTCCCTGTTTCTAAGAATTCTACTTTTTTTAGGTTTCACAAATAAATGAGGCTGTGTAATGTTCTTCTTTCCGTGTCTGGCTTATTATATTTAGCATAATGTCCTCCAAGCTCACCTATGTTGTCACAAATTTTCCTGTTTTGAGGCTGAATAATATTCCATTATCGTATTTCATTGCTATATCGGTATCCACACACCACACTGGACTTTGCAAGCCTCTCAGCCTCGCTTCATGATAGTAAGTACATGAAGTTCCAAGAGCTTAACTCCCCTTGGAGTGAGGGAACAAGTAATGCGAGAAAGAAATTTCTGAGTTTGGGGAGTTCTACGTGTTTCTTACAGAGTTCCTCTGGTCTTTATCAATATTCGCAGCATGAACTGTCACCACTGTGTCAGGTATTTCTGGCCTGCCCGTGTAAGATCAGCACTGTTCTGGACGCTGCTTTATAGCCTGAACTCATTTAAACTCACGCTAGTTCTCACAAGTATTCGCGTTTCAGAGGCAGTAGAAACCTGCCTGACGTACCAAGTGTATGGATTTTCTCTCACAGATCAGGCTGTCTAGCTGGGGAGGCAGAGCACAGGAGGACAGAGTGACAGGCATTGGGCTGTGGAGGGGCTCCCCTTCCCTGTGGGCTGGCCGGAGGGAGGGGGAGAGAAGGGAAGGGGTGGCCAGAAAGGCTTCCAGCTGCAGCTTCAAAGGCGAGTGCCCTTGCTCATTTTGATTAGACAAAGCCCCGAAGGAAGGAAGTCCTGGGGGCCAGGCAATCCGACTGTCCAGCAGATCTGTCCTCCCCAGGGTCAGGACATGCACAGCACATGACCAGCGGGCCTTCCCTTGGGACTTTCCCCAAGAGCAGCTGGGACATCATGTCCCCCACATGCTGTCCCCTGTAGCCAGTCTGAGAGCGGGTTTCCTTGGCATAAACTATAGCCACAGCAAAGCAGATGCTTTCTCATAGTCCTGATGAGAGATAAGGTCCCCAGAGATTAGAATATCCAATTCTGGAAATTTCCACCTTTGCTCTGCAGCCCAGCACCCCAGCCTCAGCTAATCTCCACGTTTGAGTTTGCAATAAGCTGCCTCAACATTCTAACACCCTCCCTGTCTCTCCTCTGCACAATCAAGATAAACCTGAGAGGGTGACTGGAGGCTCCAGAATTAGCATATTGGAGGGGGTCTGCCTGCCTTTCATCTGGTGAGAAATTTGGGAGTGAGAGGCTGGGAACTCAGAAAAGAGAGAGGTCAGATAGCGCAGCTCAAATTCTCACATCTTCTGAGTTCCTTTAGTCCTGCTTTAAGGGAGTCCTTGCTTTCCCCAGCTGACTCTCTGGGTAGACTCTAATCCTCTAGAACAAAGCGCCCAGGATCAGTGCCAAAACTCCTGCAGGCTCCCCTCTCAGGCCTCTTCCCCTTTCTTCCTACAAAGATTTTTTCCATACACCCTTTGCAAGTCAAGAGCTACACTGCTGGATGACAAATCCACAAACCCAAGCTAACCTCCTTTTGTTTCCTAGGGGAATTATGTACAAATGGCGTGGTTGGGAGGGTGGGGGCAAAGTGGGCAGGAAGGGCGAATCAGCTTGCTGTTCTGTAATCTCCTTGTAGGCAAAAACTCTAATTTCACTCTAGTCACCACTTTCTAACTAAATGATCTTGATTGTTGAATAACCTTTCAAGTCTCACCTGTAAAACAGAGGATAATGTTTATCTGTTTCATCAAGTTGTCGTGAGGACTGACCCATGCAAAGGCTTATCAGGATGCACAGTACATAGTAAATGTTCATTCATTGTTACTTGTGTTCATTATAACAATTATCTTTGTATCCTCAGCTCAGAAAAACACAGTGCAAAGCACAGAGAGGGCAGGGAGGAAGAGAGGAAGGAAGTGAGAGAGGGGAGGAAGGCCTGCTCCTGCTCCCCTGCCCCGCACCTTCTCAGACCAGCCGACCGGTACCTGGAGACCAGCGGGATCCAGCAGCCTCTCTGGATAGGAGGGCAGTGACCAGTTCTGTGGCTTATCTAACAGTGGGCTGGTAGCAGGGGCAGAGTAACAAAGGTACTAGATGGTGGTTGATTATCGAAGTAGGATTTCAGGGAGATTGGAGGAGTCAGGTAAAGAACACTCAGGGTTGGGAAGGAGTCCTGACACCTCAGCTTGGGAACTAGATTTGCCTTTAATGGAATGTGTGATTCTGGGCAACTCATTTCCCTTTGAGCCTCTGTCACAAGTAAGACAGGGAATTTTATTTTCTAACACCCAGCACTCTGATCCATGGGCCTGGGTGAAAGATGGTGAATGAACAGCATAAGACTAGCACCTTGGAAATGGGTGTGTTTTCTCTGAAGCAGATAGGTGAGCAAGTGTCACTTGGCCTCTAAATGATGCCTGCAGCTGTTCTTATCCCAGTGAGGCAGGAACGGGACATTGTGCCCAGAGCAAGGTCTCTGGTGACCCTGGCATCCAGGCCCTGAAGGAAGGAGAGGACCTGGGCAAGCTTAGGAACTGCTGCCCCCAGCTCTTCCCCTCCCAGCAGGCTGCTAGCGCAGAGCGTCTCTCACAGTGTGAAGGGCTGTTTCGGAGCCGACGGGGATGCATCTCCTGAACCTCGGCCTTTGCCTAATCTGCTCTTGCACCTGCTTGCCGGCTGCCAGTGGCTACACAGTGGGTTTCTGGGTTGTTACTGCTCTTGTTGGTTTCCCCTCCACCCACCCTTCTTTCCCCATGGCTGTCTGAAGACATGAGCTGGTCCCATGACCAAGCTTGGGCAGCCAAGGGCAGCTGGCCAGGGCTGACTCTGGACATTACATAACCAGAAGGCTGTGGATGTTTCCAAAATTGAATCCAAAGCAACAGGTTCCGCAAACTCAGTACATCTAACCTCGGGCTTCAGGACGCAGGAATTATGAGTCCTGGAGGTCTGCCTCCAAGATGGCTGGGTACCACCCACGGCTGTGTCTCTCCCTACTTCTCAGTCCTACCCACGAATTGTTTCCTGTGCAGGGTTTCAGGCCAGTGGGTCTCATCCTCATTCCCTCATTATATGGACAAGCATTTACTGAGTCCCTGTTGGTCCCACTCTAATTGCTGGGAATGCAAATATGAGCACCGAGTTGTACCCAGGCTGGCAGTCCACTGGGACCTGGGCATACCCCATATCAAACTCCTGATTTGCCATGTACATGTCTGCTCTCTTGCCTGACTGTAGTTCCTAAACATAGGGACCACATCTCCCTTGTGGCCTCCAGAGTTCCTGGCACAGAGTGCTGCATGCAAGGAGGTGCTTACAAAGTGAGGGGGAGGGATGATGGGCCAGCTGCCAACAGTCCTCTGTGCCAAGGCACCCAAACTAGCTCCTGCTTAGAAGCAACACAGTCCATGTCCCAGGGCACTTAGAATCCTGAAATGCTGAGCCAGGAGGGCTCTTAGGTGTGCTCAGCCCAACCCCACAGTGTTAACAGATGGCAGACTGAGCCCAGGAAAGGGGACAGTTCTAAAGCAAGTGAGCTGAGACTAGGAGGCGGGCCCCCTAGGTTTCGAATCTGATGTGCTTTTCCTGAAGGCATGCTTCCTGAATGTGTTTCCTAATGTTAATGTGCTCACAAATATGCTCAGAAATATGAATATGCTTAGCAGATGATGCTAACTACTGGGACATGAGAAGACAATTAAACCCAGGAAAGTAGGGAAAGAGGGTGCAGTTCCTACTTTGACTTGAGGTTCCTGTGATATAAGTTCAATGTAAAGTTTTGACAGGTCAAACCTAGTGACTGCATAAAAGTAGATATTGTTTAATCCTAAAAAGTCAACCCTCAGAAGAGCCTGTAGAGACTATCTAGTCAACATTCCTACCTGCCTCCATTTTGTAGGTAGAAAGACTGAGGCCCAGGGAGGAGCAGTGACTTAGCCAATAGCCCATAGTAACTAGATAACAGGACTGTCTGATGTCTGGTTTCAGAGCCCAGCTTTTTAGCAGCTGCCTCTGAGGGACTCCACCTGCCCTGGCTCTGGGATGAAACGGCCACCACCACCACGACCCTTCCCTTCCTGCTGCCTTATCTATGCCCTGTCCTGCCAGGTAGAGGGGCTATGGCTTGGGCTCAGACACCAAGCAAACACACACTCTAAGTCCAACTCCACTTGCTTCCCCTGGCCAAGACTGTGACAGAAACCTTGTCCCCTGCCTGCCCCCAAACCCTCCTGGAGCCTGGGATTGGGCTATCACTCACCTT
Organism: Madoqua kirkii; assembly: GCA_006408675.1. Classification (NCBI taxonomy): domain Eukaryota; kingdom Metazoa; phylum Chordata; class Mammalia; order Artiodactyla; family Bovidae; genus Madoqua; species Madoqua kirkii. The sequence goes on along the minus strand of SJYC01125316.1, from coordinate 5,477 downwards.
CATCTGCTTGATGGTGTAGACCAGCGTGCCAAAGGGCCCCTCCTTCACCAGTTTCTTCCCTACCACCTTGGCCCGGATCACTGGAGAAAAAGGCAAGACAAACAGGGAGGTTAGGGAGGCCTGAACCATATGGGGGATCACATCTCAGAGCAGGCATCTACCTGTCCGTGTGCCTGGAATCGCTTTCTTAGTAATAGTGGGCAACTGGAATGGATGATTGTGTTTATAAGAGCAAGAATTCAGATAAGAAACCCTGGGATGGGGGGAGTAGGGGGAAGGGAGAAGTGGAAGAGAAAAGGGAAGCAGACATCTTTGGAGCTAATTTCCCTAAATGTTCATAACTGCTGTCCAGAAATTTCTAGCTGCAGTCACCCCTGGAGGAGTGACTCTATGGTTTCACCATAATGCAAAATCTTCTCTGGTCAGTGCTTCCTGCCCTCTCTTCATGCACCTCTGATAATCCCGTGGCCTCTCAGACTCCTTTCTGAGCTCTTTCTCATCTGGGAACTTCCGTTGCACGCCTATGTTTTGCCACATCCTGGTACATCCACAGGGTTGTGATGCACCCCAGTTTCCCTCTGTGCCCCAGTTGGTACTGTGATAGGGCCCTTGGTACCCAGCAGTTAGATGGCATGGGATGCAATAGAGAGCAGCTCAATGAGGGTGTGGTAGAGGAAGAAGCAGTTGGGAGCAGGGGCTTAGGAGCCAACTGAACTTTCCCAGTCCCAGCCCTGTTCTTTATGGTTATTATGATTGTGGACAAGTAACTTTGTTTCTGGCCCCCAACTTCTTCTATAAAACAGGATAATAATGTTACCAGTTACCTGAATTGATTAGGCAAGTAATGCATGTGAAACTCTTGGCACTATATCTTGGACAGAGTGTATATTAGGTAAATGTTATTACTATCATCATCATTGGCAAAATGAAATAGGCTGACTATGGAAGGATTGTTACTAGGAAAAAAATAGCTCCCATTTATCACACACCTACTATGTGCAAAAGTACATTTTACTTATATACTCTTCACAAATGCCTTACAAGGTCAGTATTAATATCCACATTCCACAGATACAGAAACTGAGAGAAATGTAACCATTTCCTCTTTCTGAACCTCAATTTTCTTACCTGTCAAGAGAATGTACCACCTGTGTCAGGGAATGAGGATTGGGAATTGGAATGAGGATTACCAGGGAAGGACTTTAACCAGAATGGAATGGATTTGCATTTATGGTAGCCATGTTTGAATTACAGATTGACCTCTTTCAGTTCTAGGATCTTATCACTCTTTTTTACCTCAGGTTGCATTAAGCCCAAAAAAGAGTAGATGCTCAATAAATGTTTGTCAGATAGGTTACCCTTTACTCACACACACACAGACATGCAAACAGACACACGTGCACACACATACACATGCGAGCACACACACACGCATACACACACATGTACACATGCATGTGCACACACACACCTGCCTATTCTGGTAAATCTCTTACCCTTCCCCATTTTGTATGTCCCTCTGTGTTACTCTGTTCATCGTCTAGTCCCCTACTCCAGCTGAACCCTATACTGTTTCTCCCCAGATGAGCTTAAAATCTACTCCTAGTCAGACATGAAGTCAGGCCCCAGATGAATCAAGGGCCCCTCCAAACCTTAGCTGCCAGGGATGGCAAATTATGGAACCTATTGGTAAGTTTAGCAATTTAGGCAAGGCAGCTTGGTGTGAAAGAGGCAAGTGATTGTTTCCAAGTCTGCTGTAAAAAAAGAGAGCTTGGCGAGATCCCAGGCCAAGCTCCCTAAAGATTCTGCCTCTACCTTTGTGTCCAATTTTGAAACAGCATCCTTGGCAGGAAGCCATCCTCCCAGAGGCCCCAGGGACTATTTCCTCTACATTAACTCCCACAGGCAGGTTGTAACAGCTTAACTGTTGGGCAGAAGGCATCTTTGCCAGGACTTTCCTATTGATTCTTCCTGAATTGATTTGGCTCCATCTTCTGCTGCTTCATTAATACAGAAGGTAAACGAAGGCGTAAGTCCTTGGCTTGGGAAGGAAAAAAGCAGAAGAGATTCCTTTAAACGTCTATGCTTTCCTGGCTCAAAAATGGCTTCCCTTCGTTTAGACATAACATGTCATAAGAAGACCTGTTCTATAAAGCTTGCTACTTCTGGAAGCTTCTGCATGCACAGGGAGCCAGTTCCTTCCTTACCCTGAAATGGTCCGAGCTTAGAATCTTTCATCTGAGATAGTTCAGGGGAAAGTAAGTTTCTGTAATTGGGAAGCCACGTTTAAGTTGGAGCTCCATTATGTACAGCCTCAGGCAAATTCTTGTATCCCCAGAGCTCCTTCTTCCTAAATCTCTCTGACTGTCTTGGCCCAGTGCCCCTCACATGGCTTCTAAGTGATGTACTTATTACTAGTGAAGAGCAGCATGACATAGTATTTAAGAGCCTGGTCTCTGGAACCTGACTGCCTAGGTCTGAATCCCAGCCGTGATGCTGTGTGACCTTAGGAAAGTTACTAAGCCTCTCTGTGCCTTTGTTTCCTAATCTGTGACAATATCTCATAAAGTTGCTATGAAGGTTAAGTAGTACAAACACCAAGGACAGTGTGTGGCTCATCCCAAACCCTATGTGTTTGCCGTCACTAGTATTAGTATTTCTGCCACCACCATGACTTCCGTTATGTGACCATCCTGAGCATCTTTAGGCTTCTAACATGCACTAAGGCCACCTTAGCTCACAGTGGGTCTCACCCCACTGTGGGGCTTCTCCTTAGGACGAGGAGTAAGACAAGCTCATCAAAATACTCTAGTCTTGTAAAATTTCATTGAGAAGTGGGGGAACAGACATTAACTGGTCAGAACAAACTTTGAAGGTGTTTTTAAGCCCTGGGCACCCACTCTATCACAGGTGCCTATCTCATCTCATCATCCATATGTAACCTAAGAGGGAGTTGCCAAGACCAAACAAGATCCCATGGTCCTAGTCCAGAAAGACTGAACCAGGGATGACCCAGCACAGAGGCCACACCAAGTGTTTTCCATACAAAAACAAAATTGCATTAAACTGAACTGAAATAACATTCTGCTCTCACAAATAGATTGCAAAGTCCGTCCAAAGTAAAATCACTGGCCAACCCCAAATCCGCCTATTTGGTTGGTGAATTAATATGTCTTTATTTGCTTCAGTTTTTCCTCTGCAATTCAAATTGTGTGCTATTTTGTACTTTCCTGTTTGGCAATCAGGATGCCCCCAAGGCATTTGCGGCCCGGGGACCAGAGTGGACAGGGGAGGTGCAGGGAGGCCACGGTTCAGCAACAACAGAAAACAGTTTCTCAGCTTGAAGTTGGCAGCAGGTCTGACCGTTCCAACCACCTTGATGTGGCAGCTGCACAGATGGGCTTGGCTGGACATAGGCCTTCTTTATTCTCCTCCCTGCTGGCAGCAGCCCCCGCGTTGTCTCCCCAGTGTCCTGCAGCAACTGAACCTACATGGGCGTGAACTGGATAGGCATCCAAGAAAATGGGCTGGGTACTGTGGAGGTGACAGCAAGAAAGAGAAGTCCCATTTCCCACCTCCAGCAAGTACCTTCTAGCAGGAAGACAACGTTAAAATTTCACGGCTAGCACCAGAGAGATGGGAGTGAGGTGTAGCCTGAAATCTCAGTCTTGGGGACCTTTTACACTCCTGGGTTTCTAAGTATATGGAGTTCAAAAGAAATAATTTAAAAGCAGATAAGAAACTGACCAGGCTGTATGTACTTATACCATTGGCATATAGATATTTAAATGTATGTGCTTGTGAGTGCTTAGTCTCTTTGCAACCGCGTCGACTATAGCCCACCGCTCCTCTGTCCATGGGATTTTCAGGCAAGAATACTAGAGTGGGTTGCCACCATTTCCTGCCTGCTCCAGGGGATCTTCCTGACTCAGGAATCGAACTCGTGTCTCTTGTGTCTCCTGTATTATAGGTGGATGCTTTTACCCACTGAGCCATCAGGGAAGCCCAAATATATGCGGGGCCCTCATGAATATATCATACATCTTAGGATCCAGGTACAAACATGTATCTCTATAGAATTATCTTTATTTCCTTAAAATAATTTTTGTATTTATTGGGGAAGGAATAATAAGCGCTTACAAAAACAAGTAAAACAAGGCACATCCCTTCCAGAAGTAATTGTATGCTGCCTGCCCCCACCCATCCATGGTAATATAGACCACAAGCAGCATACATTTTAAACAAAAACCAATTTTGATGCCAACAGGGTTCTGCTTCCAGTGCAGCTGCTGGTGTGTCCCAAAAGTGCACATATGCTGTTCATCAGCATATTCAGAGATTCAGAAAGGGGCTATGCGCTGGCCCTACCTCCTGTCCTCTCCTCCACCTCCTATCCAACCATCTTCAATCAAATCCAGACCTTTCTACTCCAAACTGTTTGGAATTTGACGAAGTTTGAGAGCAAAGGATCCCTTACCTGAATTAATATATACCAAGGGAAGACCTTAGGTTCTGCCTATCTTTTAGTATCCTGTCAAGAGCAATACAGAGCCTCTTCGTGATGTAGGAGTTGATTCAGCCATCTCGTGGTCTAGTGGGTGAGATACTACCTCTAACACACACACACACACACACACAACCTCTGACACACACACTCGGCCCCCATACCCGTCTCTCAAAGGCCCTTTTGCTGGCTTAATGTACAGTCTTTAGGACAACAGCGAGAATAACTAAGGCACATCTGGTCAGAAGACAGAATGAACTTCTGCAAAAGCAGAAATCACTATTAATGTCAACCCCAGAGAAGGGCTGTCCTGACGGCAGCGGGCAGGATCTAGGTAGGTACAAAAGCCTGGACCCTGGGATCACCCGTCCCTCGGGTCTGGACTTAAAGGAAGAGAGGGGTCTGGGAGTTTTAAAATGATGCCCACTCCCACGGAAGCACTCTGGAAATCAGGAAGGGGGGATGTCTGCAATCCAGCTTGTCTAATGGTCACCTCATGTTTATTTGCCAGTTGTCATTCTCAACAGGGTGACAGAGGAAAAGTCCTTTCTGAGGTCAGAGTACTCACAATAAAGGCAATAAGCAAGAGATTCTGTAGCCCATCTGGCTCAGCCACGGAGCAATTCTCGCTTCCTATGCATCCTGGACAGCCTGCAAGCAGGGCAGCATCAGGCTCTCTCACTTCCCCGGCTGCCTTTCCACTAATTAACCGTGAGTTCCTTGCCTTTCTTTGCATCACGTCAGTAAGTCTAGGGAAGAGGGAAGGAACTAGAATGCGCTGGTGACCACCACGCATGGAACCCTTCTATTGTGCCAAGCAGTGTGTACATGTTATCTCACTCTATCCTCATGGCAACCTATGAGGTGACTATTATGGTCCCCATCTTCCAACTATGGAAAAAAATCAGATACCCTAAGAACAGTTTTGCGTCCCAGTGGGGGGAAAAATTGGTAGGCCCCCAGGAGAGCAGAC